>JBCJKH010018927.1:0-14230 GCA_039877255.1 Loriculus beryllinus | reverse complement strand
GTATGTTGGACTGTCCCCATAGTTATCTGTGTCCTGGAACAGGATCTCTCCTCAGGGCACTTCCTATGCAAATAGACATCTGAATGAGCCCGGGGGGCTATAGCGAGAGCTCTCAGAACAAAGATAAGTTGATTATGTGTTCCAGATTTGAAACCCCCCAATGACATCACGCCCCCACTTCCCAAGATCATTTGGTGTAACATCTGTGTGTAATGCTAGTGCGGTCTTGATAGTCACTGGAGCAAAATCTCAAGTAACATCTGTGGCCTCATTAAGAACCAGGCTTGTTTGCCTTGCTTTAAAAACTACTTTTGGCTTGTGTCACCCACTGATTTGTGACTTGTGTTTGTATTTGCTCCATTCCCAGTGTTTTCAGCAAGTTGAAAAGTTTTCACCTTCACTCCGCCCCGTAGATTCTTGCCCCATCTCCAATCTCTTCTGATCTGAGCAGAACTAGAAAGAAATGCTTACTGACCCAAACCCAAAAGTGTGTGATTTCTATAGTTATTCTAGAATATCCCTGCTTGTGTTTCAGTCCCTGTAGCAATGAAAAACAGCCTGGGCAGCATTTTTCTGGAACTAATTATACCAAATTCCCAGAGGCATCTGGGGATCTAATTCCCATTGATTTCCCAGGATGTCTAAAGCTCTTTGTGAATGTAGGTCTCTCAAGAAGGATGAACATCTATTCTCATATTACTAGTCCTGGGAGAGATGTCCAACAGGAACCATAGGCTTTTGCTCACTTACGAACTGGCAAGTATCAAGGCATCTCACTCGGTTTCACTCATTACTTTCAGATAAATCACACTTTCCTCTAAATGACGGCTCCATTCAAAGAGGTCGTGTGTCCAAACACCGAAAAGGCTTATCTTTATCTTGCCTCCTATAAAATATTTCCACTATATTTTCAGAAGACAGAACTGGATGATTATGAGCCCATGTCATCAACTGTCCCCTCTCTCTCCACCTTTACTTTTCCCACCACAGGCAATACGCATCTCCAGTTCTCTACCTGATGTTATGTCCTACACACCAGCCAAATATAGAATATGAAAACCCAAGCTTATTATTATTTTTCCAATGTCTCCCTTTTACCATCTGGAGACTGTTGGAGCTGACACTGTGGCCCATGCTAAAGGATCTGGGATAGAAATAAATACTGATTGCATGCCCAGCACCAACCTCCTGGGTCCCACCAGAACAAAAGACATCTTAAATACCTGCCTAGGCAGGCTTCTGAAATGCCAGGATTAGACTTAGTGACTTCTCGAAACATGAATTCAGTGTAGAGTTAGGAAGAGGTTTGTATCTGATACTATAGAGTGTAGAAGGATAGTATATTTGCACATATCATATAGAAACAGGCTTGGGCATAGATTCCTTTTCTGAAGTATAACTAAACAGGGAGAGGAAAATATTTTTTATTGGAAGAATTGAAATAATGTAAAACCAGGCATGTTTTCACCTACTGTCATGCTCAGGCACTTCTGTTATCATTTAACCATTGTTTCTGGCAGTTTATTTGAATTTCTCACTTCGCACACCATTGTATAGGGTCATGAGCAGCCATGCCACAAACTCCCTGGAAGACAGATGGGGACATTAGGCTACCCATAAACGGGGTACAGGATGGAGGTAAGAGATGCAGCAGATTAGTCTTCCGCATACCTCTGCTGTCAGCCAGAGGGAAACCAAGGCAGTGCCTGGGGAAGGGGAAGGTATCTGTACTGTAGCAGAGAATTAAGCAAAACCTTCATTCTCTTTCTTCCTTTGTTCTCTCCCCCAAAGAAATCTGAGCCTGTATCACAGGCTTGGTGTGAAACCTGGGCCTGATTTTCAGTCTGTTAATACATAACATAGCCCTCTTAATACCTCCCTGAAATCAAACAAGATGGCTGTTTAGACACGTTGGAAGAGACCTGTGGTGTAAACAGGGAAGGTCTTTTAAAAACTATATACGTTGTGTCATGCATCCATATACGCAGCTCACTGTCCAGTGCTCCCGAAGATGATCATCCTTGAAAAGAAAGGGAACTTTTCAAAATACTGTCTGTATGTGCAAAATAAGTTAAAAATGTGGTAGTCTTTTAGACAGATATTCCACCCCCACTGTAAATGATCACATGAAATCTGGGAACAAAGTGGCAGGCATAGTAGAACTATATTGGTAGAGTCAGTCTTGTTGATGAAAAAAAACTGCACCAAAGGTAGAATGAGGCATCAGAGATAAATTCTAACTTTTCGGAAATAAGCTATTTAAAACCCCATTATGAGGAACAACAATGATGCAGAAACACTGCATCATTGCTATTTCAAATTCCATTGTGAGAAACAACTCCAGAAACACTGCATTCCAGCTCTTCCAACCTGGGTAATTGCGATGAGCATTGTCAGTATATCAATAGCAGGCTTCTGACTGTTTTCTTGTAGTTCAGTATTAGTTCAGAGAGTCTGAATAGTATTTTTGGAGGGGTTGGTAAACCCCTGGACTTGGTCCAGCATGGAGCTTGCACTGGATGCCCCCACCAGTAACGCCTTAGACGGTGTTTGCATGGCAGAAAACTCCCTGCAGCCAGGGTCTCTGAGAACAGGTCAGTTTGGGGTTTGGTTTTGTAAAAATAAGAGCCAGACACATGCTTTTGACTTTCAAATGCCTACCTTAAACTGACCACATCAGGCTTTATAAACAACTTTGTTAGCTGGATGGGAGAAGATTGGGTGGGGGGTTGGCCTGGCCAAATTAAGCAAAACAAGTAGGAGCTTTGTAATTTCTGGGAAAAATCCTATTAGAAAATTTTTCCCACTTTTTGTCGAGCTAGTGCAGAATTCTTACCCTGTGTAATGTGTTAAGAACTATCCTAACCTGGTGAGTGTGCTGGCACAGAGCTGCAGAATCAACTAGTTTTTCACTTTTGAGGTAACTACTGATTAATTTGTAAAAATGTCACTTGGAGCGTGCAATAAGCACACAGAAAGGAGCTCTTCTTTCCAGGCCCCTGGAAATGTTTACTCTCCCTCTTCTGCCTAAAATAAAAATTATAGGGCAAGTTCCTGGCTGGTGGTGCTCAGTGTGACTCCTTTTAATTTCTTGGCTGTTTTCCTCCTTCTGCCAGCTGAGAACCTGGGCACCCTCAGCTTTTTCAGCAAAGCAACCAGCAGAAGCAGGAAAAGGAGAGTGAGTCCCACCTATCAGCTGCAAACATTTCTGCACTGTTCTTGCTAAAAAAGCAAGCTGCCTTAAAAAGATGAAAACCAGGATCCTACCTATGACCTCAGCTGCAAACAGGAGCATGCAATCACAAGAGTTCACACAGGAAAACTCATATCTAAAATTTGGGCCTGATAATGCAATTAATAAATTAATACACCTACAGTATATGGTTGGTCAGATTATAGTGCCAGCAAAAGGAATACCAGAATTATGAAATTCCTCTCAAACTTCCAGTAACTACATATTCATGTCTACATACAGACCTACTTGTGTAGAGTTTAGATAAATACATACCTAGTATTTACAGCAGTTAAACCCCAAACCATTTAGACTTATCCATTTCCAGGGCATAACAGAGTTCCTACTAAAACATTTCTTTTTCTCACCTGTGGGATAGATAGAAACTAAAATTCTATGACTATGCAATATACAAAGATATAAACACATGCATGGGTATGTTTATCACACACCATCTTCTTAAGATATATTCTTTCATATATTGTATAAAGTTATGCATTAATTATACACAATGGTGAAGAGTCAATGAGTTAAAGGTTAAGAAATGCTAGAATTAAGGACACCGTTGTGAAAAAAAAAAAACAAACCACTGCCCAGCACAAAAATCTCAGAAAACTCCTGTCCCTGAACTTCCTTGCCAGGGGATTATGGGTTTTCATCAGTTTTTGCCAAAGGTTTCAGTTGCCAGCAAGAAAGCATGCAAGAGCAAAAGCCAAAGGTCTAGAGAAAATAGGAGCTCTAATGGGTGGGGTATACTTCACCATCATCATCCTTCTTGTCTCCTCAGACTGGGTCTGCTCTAGCCCCTTTTTCCCAACCACTCACCAGAATGAATTCTGTCCTGCTGCTCTTTTCCAGTCTCCAACATCTTTAAGGTTCTCCAATGCCTGTTTTGCGCCCCTCCTGCACCCACTGGGGCATTAACCAGAAGGCACTGTGAGCATAAGAGAGATGCTCTCTGCTTTCCATGCCATGCCTGGAGTAACAGCAAGCACCACAACCCAAAAAAAGCCATTTCTGGAAAAGCCCAACTCAGTCCTTCCCTGCTTGAGCTTGCTTGAGCTGAGTTGTGCTCAGGCTAGGCAGAATATATTGGATAAGAGCTGTCAAACCTAAAGAAAACCCTCCTGAGATGTGGCAAACTGAGTTTTTCAGGAGCTCAGAGCTTCATCAAATTTGACTACCTTTTCATGGGAACTGGGAAAGGCATATTCTGAGCCCTTAAGTAATTTTCAGACATGAGAGCCAAACACAACAGTGCTAGAATTCATCCAGGAGAGGGCTATAGAGTTTCTATTGGTTTTAACACAAGCAGAGGCTGCTCTTTTCTTTCTTACTCTCTTACTGATAGAAAAGTTCAGATCACAAATTTGAATATTTTTCTATGTGAATTTCAGCCCAAATATTTAAGTTCAGTTGAGTTGTAAGTGCATGGAAAGAGAACTTATATGGGAAACCCTTTAAGTGGAAATCACACTTACCAACTCTTCTGAGAATAACCTGTAAAATGTCTCCCACTACTGCCTGATTGAAAGAGACTGAGGAAAAATTTAAGAAGAAATTTGTGACCAACTGTATGATACTTAGAAACAACAATAATAATAACAACAACAATAATAATAACAACAACAACAACAATAGTGGTGATGATGATAATATTAATGATAAATGGGTAAACTGATTGTGTCTTGAGACTGTAGGAAGGGCCCTAGTCTCTGGCCGTGCCAGTTGGAGTGCTCTTGAGTGCATCCTTGTTCTGCATCTATCAGTCTTCAGCCAAGACATAAAGTACTAGTTTCTATTTCTGCTTCTAGCAGTCCTTTTCATCCAGCAGCATAACCCCATGCTCAGTGTGCCCCACGCAGTCTCTACCTCTTCATGCTCGCCATCTAGCCCACCTCCCCTCTCTTGACTGGGAGAGAGTTGTTCTCAATTAGAAGGCTCTGTCAGAGCATCAATGCCAAATGTGGAAAGACAAGTCTCCTCTCACCAAAGCTGCAAGTATTATGTGGATCCCAGATGAGATTGTGCTTGGCCTTTGGGCATGACCAAGCTTTGAGCATATAGGTATGGTGCACCTTATCAAACAAGAAAGCGGAAGGAAGAAGTATTTGAATTTTTCAGTCCAGGGTAACTTATCACAGTGCTCTCTGGCTTTGTGCCTCAGATATTCTAGCAACCTCAAGCAGATGCCTATGGGAAGGGGGCACTTATTTGGGTGAAAACAACCCTGAGAAGCATCACTAAGGTCTGTATGAAAGAGCTTAGTCTGGATATTCAGCTGACGGACTTTGCCATAGTGACGCAACACTGAAGTCAATGGGACAGTTTCTGATCTACTGCAACAAGGACATGAGACTGTGTCTCAGGGGTTATAGGCTAATGGAAGTGATGGGGTCAGCTTCCACCTTACACCGTAAAAGAGGATCAAGAGCAGAGGAGCCATCGTGCTCCCCAGGTGTGACAAGCAAACTCAACTTCCATCAGCAGCAACGTGAGAAAGTCATGATGGGGAAAGAGCAGGGACCAGTCATTGTGGAGGAGCCAACTCAGTGGACATTCCAGCCTGAACAGTGCTATCAAAACAGGCAAGAAGGGCTGGATGAGGAACAGCAGTGAAAACTGCAGGGTTTAACTGCAGGAAGGGGGAAGAGGATGTCTGTGGTTATGGTTTGATAGTCTTGTAACAGCCTGCCACTTTCTCAAATAACATGGAGTGTGCTCAGTCAAGCAGGAGCCACTGAGCACCTGCTTACCCTGTGCCCTGCATGGGAGGATTGGCAGAGCATAAACATGCAGGTGAAGAGGTTGAGATGATGAAAGACAATAGACCATTACCAGGGACTTAATGGTGTTGTAAAGGAGATAAATGTCTTTGAAGTAGCACCCTTAAAACATGTGACCTTTGGGTTGACCTTTCCTTTCAGATTATGGTATGCAGATTGTTTTATACTGGCCAGTGCAAACAAAGCAAGCAGAGCCAGCATCTCAGTCCCTGTGCTAGGAAAGTACTTGGACATCATATCCATCTAGATAGCCTGTTGTTTACTTCAGCTTACCAAAAGTAAAACTGTCACAATTACTGCTTTCAAGACACATCTCTCACACTTCAAATAAAGCAAGTTTATTATTTTTCCCTGAATTCCATTAATTACACCAAATCCTGAAGACAGAGAACCAAACCCAAATCATCTCTCCGGTGAGCACATGTTTGAAAAACACTGTTATGATTGTGTATCACTTGAGAGTGACTGTCTGATGGAGATATGCATTACCAAGTATTTTATTCACCACCAAGGGACATGACTGTGATGGTCCTGAGATGGACTTTAAGGGATCACCACTGGAAAAACGCTAGACTCACAGTGTATGAGGTTATGATTTAGGTTATGAGAAGATAAGCAGAGCTTATCCATTTCTTTTTTCCCATCTGGGAGAACGCCAGCATGAATTAGCACTTTTTTCTATGTACCATCACAGCACTGATTAATGCTATTCACATGACAAGCTTTTCTAGTCATTGGAAGTCTTTCTGTTCTGTGTTTGCATGGTGCTTGCTATAACAGTGCTCCAAGCCATGACTGGAGCCAAACGCTTAATAAATAAGAGTAAGAAGAAAGCTGCAAATGTTATTTGAAAGTCTGCATGAGCACAGTCTTTGCTCCTTTATACCACTTTGAGAAGAAACAGAAAACTGGAGTTTTTCTGAATCCACACACAGGCAGCTATCTCAGGTCTGCAGAGGTGAAGGCAGGTACTGCTGAGAGAAGAAAGAAGAACAAATACTGGCAAGCAGAGCCGCTTACCCTTTTTAACACCCCTGTAAAACAATCTTGGTTGTCAGCCTTAAAGAAAAAGGTCTGAAAGTCCAAGAAAGCCTTGAGGTGTCTGCCCAGGCAGATGGGACACGGCACAAATAAGCAATTACCAGGACTTAGAGAAGCCACACACAGACCAGGAGGCAAGGCTGGGGTAGGGCATGGAACAGGGCGCATGGTAGGCTGGGTGCACTGTGGTACACCTACAGCAGCCACAGACAGCAAGGACCAATGGGTCTTGTAAGTATCAGAAGTGTGGTGGATGAGAACAGGGCTCACAGCTCTGGGCAGCAAAATCTGATCTGCTGCTATGCTTCTTGCCCTAGTTGCTGTCACGTGTCCCACATGCAGCTCCTTGGCTTCTCTGACCCCACTCCTGGAGCTATGCGATGAGGCATGAGCTCCTGCACCTATTTGCAGCCACATGAATGCAAAACTCGAGAATGCACCCTGTGAGTAAGTGCTGCCCGAGCCAGGGAGCTTCCAGAAATAATACCCTGCATTGCTGTCCCACCTTCATTGCTGGGGCTGAGGACATGTTGCATCCCGCTCCATCCAGCTGGCCTGGGATCATTGCACGGCCCAGGGGCAGGGCAGCCCTGCAGGGGAGACCAGGGGTGTCTGTGTCTTTGCTGGCTTCTATGCAGCCCTGATTTCGTGGTGGCTCAATGGGCTGCAGAAGACACTCAGCACCAGGGCAATTCTGGTTGCTCCCTTTGGAAGAGCTATGTTTTCAGTTGTGTCAAACACAGGCAAGGTGATGGGTAGAATGCTCACCTGGGTCTGATCTCAGAACCTTCTGAAGGAGATAGAAAAGCAACTAACTGTTCAACTGTTCAGTGGACTTTAGTGTTACATTCAACCCTGATATAAGCAAAGGAAATCTATCAGCTTTCTAAGAAACAAACGAGGGTGCTCTACAGATTCATATGTCCCAAGGACTTGATCCATAATTACTATGTGATTGCCATGGTTTTTTCCTAAGGTAGATTATGTTTTCACAAGCCTTCCCATTTAAAGGTGTCAGAGATGGTCAGAGGTTAGGAGTGCTTGGAAGATGGCACCACATCTGCTTCCTTATATTTACACTGTTCCTTAAACTATTGCTTTGGGAAAAACTTTTGCCCCATCCCTAGCAGTGCTCAAGGCTAGACTGGATGGGGCTTTGAGCAACCTGGTCTAGTGGAAGATGTCCCTGCCCATGGCAGGGGGGTTGGGAGTGGATAAATTTTGAAGTCCCTTCCAACCCAAACCAATCTGTGATTCTATGATTCTATGACATTGAGTTAGACAGATCTTTGCCTTAATTAGCTTGGCTACTCTTGAGTTCGTATAATGCATCCTGAGTCTGAATGTCATGGATTTTAAATGGGTTTGGGTGAGATTTTGTTTTGTTTTGTGCTTTAACTAGCTTCAAATTTCAGTATGCAGCAAAGCCAGTAGTATTTGCACATAATGCAAAAACTCTACCATCAAGCAGAGCTTGCTGCTGCTTTTAACTTTCCCTACTGACAGAAAGCTTGCTCTCTGTGCTGTAACTAGAATCAGAGAGGGGCTGAGGATGGTGGTGAGTGGGGGTGAAGGCACCTGGGCTGGGGGATTTACTCCTCCAGAACCCAAACAGAGCTCAGCACTGGCATGTTTTTGACTCTTGCCACAAGCATTTGCTCTCCATAGCGCTTTCTTAATTTGGCTAGATGGTATTTATCCCCTCCTTGGGAGAGTCGGCTGAGACTCCAGGCAGTTTGATTTATGCCAGTTGTTCAATTTGTGACAACTGCTGTCAACAGTTGTTCATTTTAATTACTGTTCTTGGGCCCAGATGTCTCAAAGATGAGCTCAGTGCCACATAAATACAATAAATACAGATTATATTAGACTCAGCTTCCTTTCTAGGGGAGGACTGTGGAGCAACCAAGTACTCCTTCCCAACATGTCTCACCTACCTGCCCATCTTCAGCTCAGCACATGAGGTAGAGAGGGAGTTGGACTACCTATCCTTCCTTTTTGCTGGTGAGCAGCTCATCACCCCTGCTTACACACCAAAATACTGTCTTATTTAGTCATGACTTGTTCATGGCACAGGTATGTACCACTTTGCAAAGACCACTCCATGGCAGAGGTGTACCTGGTACAAATGGGAGACAAAGCAACGATTGCAGAGCTCTCTGCCTATCTCTGTTCTCCTGGGTACTACTAGAGATCATTGTACCAAAAGGGAAAAACTGAACTTACAGTCCTAAAAACTTCCTTGCAGAACCACCTTCTCAAAGCTTTCATTCCCTAACTGAATATGCAACTTGCTATATGGAGAAATTATGCCACAACACCATCAGTCCCCAGACCCCAGCTGGAGCAATATCAGGTTCGCTTAGAGAAGGGGGCTTAAGGTGGTTATTAGTCCCAGAGCATGCCTCCCCTGTCACCTGTACTGGACACCACATCATTCCTATGGCAAATTCAGCACTTTCTGGGGAAAGGTCACAGGGATGGGGACTTTGGAAAAACTTGGGTGGGATGAATACAACCCCACATCCCACCCCAGCTGTGAAAAGTCTCACCCCTCTCTGCTTCCTCCAGGGTGGTGGATGTTATTCACTAAAACTGATATAAAAGTGTATCGAAGTCACAACTGGGATTCCAGTGCCTGGACACAATTAATAAGCAATATGGGTAATTTAATGTCTTTATTCTCATTATCAGCTCAAAGTAGGAATCCTATGAAGAGCATTAAGCCATGTAGGCAACATTAAAACCCCAGGAAATTATCGACAAGGTTGTTTACCTTGTGGAACCTGTTGTGTGTTAATGCAGGGTCCTGTTTTTTCCTTGGCGCTTTCTGAATTCTCTGCCATTGACTCACACTAATGAATTTTCCAGTGCAATTGCAGAAAGCACTTCGGACACTCCTGCCTCCGGCTCTTCCGTCCTGCCTCCCCTCACACGAGGAGACACACACTGTCCTCAGCCTGGCAGGAGGGCCTTTTCCCACGCTTGGCCACCAGCCAGGCCAGGGTCATGTCCGGGCAGCCACGGCCAGACTGCTGTCCGGCCTTCCGTGTGCGCAAAAGCTGCCACGTGGCTCATGCAGTACAGGACAAATGGAAACACGAACGAGGCCATGGACATCTGAAGAAATCTGGTTGCATTGGGAGCCTGAGCCCATACTGAATCCAGGCACTTTTTGGCAGGGCTGCTGATGATTCCCAGCGTAGGTGGCTGGGGCTGGCTGGCTCAGAGAGGGCACGCTGCTCCCCAGGGGTGATAACCACCCTGCATCCCTTCCCTGAGCCCTCCAGCCTCATGCACCATCAGCATGCACATTCAGTGGATAAAGCCTGGAATGTGACACCCCGGGGTCCAGGGCCAGCTGGAGGCAGGAGGACAGAGCCGGGAGCGCGTTATGACGCTTGTAATCACGCTGGACACATACGGTTATATTTAAGTGCTGGATGTCTGCTGGCTGAGGAGGCTGAGGCAAGACTGGACTTGATTAGACATAATGACAAAAATGGACCAACTGTTGCTGAGAAAGCCTCTGCAGCAAAGTATTAGCTCTTTGTTATTGAGATATTACTGTCTGAGGCTTCACTGCTTTCAACTCCCCATCGTTATCTTTACAGACTTCCACTGCACTTTAAATAGGTTCCCAAGTTCAGCTTTTTGCCCTCAGCCATAAATCTAACATACTAAATATTTTCATCTGCTATAAAACACACCACACTGTGGAACTTGTCACTTTATGGAAAACAAATACAGCTTGAAAACAGGACACACTTCTGAAAATATTCTTTTTAAAGTATAACTCTTTTCACCCTAAAACTGCCAAAAATCAGCATTTTGGTTTTCCAGTGTCTGAGTTAATGTATATTTTTTATATCTTTGATTATACAATGAGTGCTGTCGGTACCCCTCCATATTTAACCCTAATGGATAAAAACCTAATACATGCTTAAATCAATATTCAAATGTACTTTTGATTTACTTATTTGTCACTCAAAAATACAATTAACATAATTATTTTTCAGGCTTCATTTAATATAATGTTTTTGCATGTGACTACTTTTATTTGCCTGTGTTCATATGCAAATAATACATTAATTTGTTTTCTGTTGTGATTAAATCCACTTTTATATTATCTGTAATATGCTGGAGTTATTTCCATTTGCTGAAACAGACCAGGAAAATATGGATTTCCATGCAAACTTTAATACAAAACTAAATAATCCTGTGTTATACAAATCACTATAATGTATAATTTAGTTCTTTGATCAAATTAATGGAGCTTTTACTTAATTTAGAGTGACCCTGAGAGTCCCTCCTTTACTGGAGACTGTAGTAGCTTTTAATCTTTATGCATCAGCTAAAAACCTGCTGAGGACTCTGTACCTCCGCAGCCAAGCTTCCTTAGATTTATGGAGGCAGAGGTAGAACAGGCAAGAGGGAACATGCCTGTATCTAATGGCTAGGGGACTATGCTGAGGGATTTTACATGAAACAGTAGCTGGACGAAAACCAGTGATAGAAACATAGAATCACAGAATAACTTAGCTTTGAAGATACCTCTGGAGGTCATCTAGTCCAACCCCCACTCAAAGCAGGGCGAACTTCAAAGTGAAATCCAACCTCAAGTTAGATGAGGTAGTGCAGGGTCATAACCATCTGAGGTATGAGTATCTCCACAGACTGAGATGCTCTTGGGTGTAGACACCAGGGCAGCCCCTGCCCAGCTGAGTACCCTACAAAAGTCATGCTTTCTGCTCAGTTTCCTTTCAGCCCTGTGATTCCTGGCTGTGCAACATTGCAGTTTCTACAGGGACCTACAGGCCAGAGAGAGATGAGGGTACTCGCTTGAAATGTGGGAATGTGGTTTAATATCCCCTCAGGCAGAGAAAGCCTCAAACCCTTCCTTGAGTGGTGGTCCATCTGCTGTGGCCAGAAATGCCGCCGACCACAGGCTTTCTTGTATTATTGATTCAAGTCCTGTATCTGTTGCTAAAAGCATATGGATGCTGCTTCATCCCCTTTCAGCAGCTGTACCCACTCAGGGGAGCACACCAGCCCTGTGTCAATCCCTGTGTGGGGGCCTGGCAGGCCAGTGCTGCCTCTCCCCACAGGCGCTGCTTTGCTGGTGGGTCTCTGCAGCAGGCTTGGTCTCATGCAGAAAAGGCAAAAGGCACCCACTCAGATGGGACTGCTCCCCTCTGAGTCAAAAAGGTATTTCTCCTCTTGGTTTTAATCACTGAGAAGAGGGTTCAGCCAGCAGTGGGGATGCTTTGGGACAAAAGGGCCTTATCTGCTGCGTTTGGGGTTGGATTTCCCTGCTCGCAGCACATTCTGGAGGGAGTGCTACCGTTCAAGCAGAGCAGACATCAGAGTCCTGTCATGGCCCTGGGGCAGCTCTGGGAGGAGACCAGTGGTGTGACCCTGGGGAGATCAGATACCTCCTTACAACCCTTGTTACCATATGCTTGGAGCAGACCCCTCTCTGGGGGTAAGACCAGCCAGCAGCTTCCACTGCTGCTCCAGCAGTGGAGTCGGAGCAGCACAGCCAGATCCTCAGCCTGGTGGATTCACACAGCAGCAGGGGTTTAATTAGAGGAGATGAAGCCAGAGTGAGTTTGGTTCTCTCAGCCATACTTCCAATAGGCAACACTTACTGGATCCAAAATTCAAGATGTCTCCTACATTAGCACAGGATTGATCTTGCTCTGAGCTCTGCTCCCATTATTGCTATACAGTTTGGCTTTCAGCATCTGGTGGGCCCAAATTGTCCCCATCACCCTTGCTGCTAAGCCTAGAACAGCCTTAGGGCCATTGAACAGCCTCAGGGCCATTGAACAGCCTCATAAGGTGGCCAAGGAGCCTCCATCCCTCTGGTTGTGGCTATGAGCGGAAGGTTCTGAACCTTGCACCAGGCACACGCAAAAGGCCATTATCTTTTGAAATGTTATTACAGTATAAAACACTGTTTAACTTCAAGCTTTTAGAAAGGCTAGCACATTATATCATCCTTACTATTACATGTTGCTTTGCTTAATTTACGACTTGGTTTAGAGAACGAGTCTTTAAAAATAATAATCACAGAAATAACTTTCAAATGGCCCATGAGAAGATGTATCTGTTGCAATGGCACTCTTAAAATGCCTGCTCATATCTTTCACTTGTCACTCAGGACCTCAGGGTCACACTTTTGGTATGAAAACTATTTAGAAACCAGTGGAATTACCGCTCATGCATTTAAACAGAGTTAGAGGACAGTCAATAGAGAGAACAGGTTCACTAAGAGACTTGCAGAATGGGCAGAAAGAAAAATACTTAAAATGCACAGGCTTGAACATCACATAATCCTGTGCCTTACCCAGCTCCCTGATGCTGGTGGCAGCATTTGCTGGACTGACCTTTCCTCTACAGATCCAACGGCAGTCAAGGCTGAAGCACCAACACAAGTCTCTTTTCTCCTACGTTTTACCCATACTTTTCACAAGGAGTGGTAGGACCACAACTGCCCTCACGATGTCTTAAACGTGCTCAACTGTTACGGATCTTCTCACATTCATAGCTCCAGCCTTCAAGATGCAAAAGTCAGGTCGTGGCTTGGTCAACCTGACACCTTCCCCTGCAGCTCAGGTTTTGACCTGAGGCATTTAATCAGTGCTCAAGCACAGAGGCAACTCCAAACAGTCACTGGAAAAAAATGTAGATAAACTAATTTAAGTGCTCTGGGCAAAACAAGATAATGAGGAATGTACCTTAACACCAATTTATTTCACTGCCTAAAAATGTCGCTTGTGAACGTACTAAGATCATTTGTCATCAAACCTGTTCAGAATCACAGCTCATGAGCTCATGAGCCGCCCTGGCCGAGCTGCAGGCGGATCAGGGCTGGCGAAGGGTCCCGGCGGGCAGTGCCTGTCTCTGTGCCGTTCTGGGATCCCGCTGGAGGCGCGCGGCTCGGCACGGCCCTGCGGCTACGCCAGCGTGGCCCTTTTGTCCATTCTCGTGTCAGTCAAATTGCGGTTTCTCTTTTTGCAGGCCTTTCCCTGCATTGTTTATATACAGTAGTGATGCTCGCAGCGCGCACAGCCGGGAGGAGCACAGCGAGCCTTTCCAAGGGAAAATGCTACCGCTGTAACACATCTGGGTTGGTAACTTCTGCTGCTGGGAGAGGAGGTCCTCC
>JBCJKH010018925.1:8396-19949 GCA_039877255.1 Loriculus beryllinus | reverse complement strand
AAATGCCTTGACTCTGTAAGCTCTGCTCAACAATAACTAAAACATCTCTGTATTATCAGCACTGTTTCCAGCACAAATCCAAAACATAGCCCTGTTCTAGCTACTGCAAAGAAAATTAACCCTACCCCAGCCAAAACCAGCACAAGATGGGGAAATGAGTTTTAACATAGCTTGATTAGTTCAATAGCTGAATTGTACAATGTAACAGCAAGAAACTCAGTAAGTAGCTGGGAATTACAACCGTCTTCCAAACCTGTGTTCCTGAGTATGTAAACTTAGAGAAATGAAATCTTATGAGGAAAGTGTTCTCATTTGGTTTACAATTAGTGGAAATTAAAGTGCTTTATATGCACTATACAGTATGACAAACCATGGTCATGGACTTGATCCATACGGATAACCCAGATGAAGAATGGGAATCTAATTCAGTTCTTTGTCCCACTCTCATATTTTACCTACTTGAATGAAACGTTAATAACATCTGAGGCTTGTCAATCACGTTTATAAGCTTCTGCTGATGACATTATAGGAGTTACAGCCTCTCTTATTAAAAGAGCATACCATCACAGATGAAGCTAGAAATACCAGCAAACAAATGGAATTTCTCACAGCCTTTTTTCCAGCTGACCCAAGGATTTTTACTCAATACTTCATCAGTCCCTCTTTCTCTTTTTTTCTTTTTTTCTCCTTAAACTCATCCCTGAAATATATTATCTTCTACAGGTATGCTACTGTCTGCCACAAATACTTATTAAAACTGAGTTTTAGAAGCACAGGTATTAATTACAAACACTTGTTATGTATTCTTCTCTGGGAATTTCACTGTGCAGTCAAGTACTTTGTAGATTCTTGTTATATAATATTTATGTAAGGTGCCCAGGAGTGATTTGTCCCACTTAGACACAAGTATTCAATAGGATTACTGAACTTTGAGAGAACAGGTTTGTCATAAAACATTTTTCACTATAGAAACATTTTGTTGGTTTTTGCTGTCTGAATTCAGTGTCTATTTTTGTGGCTTATTTGAAACTCAAGCAAAGCTGAAAAGGGAGGCATTCCAACATTGAACTGGAATATTGTTAACTTCTGGGGACAGGGGTTGCCACTTTGTATGGCTTGCTGCAGAGGGGTTTCAAGAATAACAGACGTGCACTTAACCCATGGTAGCTGGAGAGTTTCACCTTAGCAGTATCCATAGGAGCATACCTGAACCCTGTTCTCTGTGCTTGTATCTTTATAAGTAATCTTTCCCATTTTTGAGTGTGAATTGGATCAGTCCTAGTATTTGCTGTTTCTCAACTGGACTATCAATTCTTTCTTGCTGTTAGGTTCCACTGTAGAATATCTAAAGGTCTGTGCTTTCCTCCCAGCCTTCAGCCTTGACATGATCATATTAGATGTCCCTTTCTGACTGCCGGTTGATTAATAGCCACTAGTGCATGGCTTCCTCTTTCATCCTGGGTTAAGAGTTCTGCTTTCTGTAGGAGTAGAATATTTCTCTTTTATGTCACAAGCAAAGGTTCAATTTCTTTAGCTTTGAATTTGAATGTGAAAGTGTCATTTTAGTAATTTCTTCTTGCAGAGCTGTCGATTGATCCATGTGGATAAGTCTGTTGTGACATCAGTGGCTCTAAGATACCTTCCAAAACAAGAACAAAAGAAATGTAGCTGCTCCAGTTTGATATTTATCAGCTTTGGCTGCAGAATAAAGGGCTTTCCTTGACCCATGGTGATAACTGAAGAGGACTGTCAGTCTACTAGGTTGCATTGCTTATTTGTTTAAGTCTTAAAACATATTCTGCCAAAAAGAAGGACCCTGAGTTTTGCTGCCCATTAACATTTATTGAGTCTCAAATATTAATTTGGAATGCAAGACCTCTTGCTTTGGTATTGAGCACCTCACTAGGGCTGTTTCCTAGATAAGTGTGATGAGTATAGGACTCTAGATTCATTCTTTACTTCCTCTTGGTTTGGGGAATGTTTTACAGGGCTGACTAATTAATAACAAGAAAATCTGAACAGCTGCCTTAATTTGGAAGGTGTCATTGGTAATTCCCAAGTTTCACTGGGCTTGCACCTCAACTGGTCTTTTTGTTAAAGATGTTTCTTCTTAGGTTAAATCCCTACCTTTTGGCAATTTAAGGCACAGAGGATCCTGATTCTTATTCCTTCTTGATGAAAAAAAACCCAAATCAAACCCAAAACCAGCCATCACATAAACTGGTTTTTCCTTATTTGGATTACTTGTCTGTAAGGGACAACTTCTGTCATAGGATTAAAAAACAAATAATTAATTAGTCTTGCACTAAATTTGGCGCAACTTGGGGTTAATACTTGGAAATTGAATCTTACTCCCTCAAAGTGCTTGACATTTGTAGAAGTACAACTATACTCTTTAATGGCAAAGACCTTTTAGCTAGTGGAGTGGTTCTGACCTTTAGTCACTCTAATAACCTATCAGGTGCATTTCTCACAGGCACAGCATGGAACGTGCCTCACTCTGAACAGCATGGTACCATATGACACCAGATACACTACTCCTAGTAGGCTTCTGAAAGGTCTGATTAGATCTTGTCTTCCTAACAGGGACTCAATTCCAAATGGAGTTCTGTTCTTATTCTGTCATTTAGTGGAAGAATTTTGAACTTCTGGCAGTGTTTTCCTTTTCACAAATAACTTTGGATATTTACTTTTACTTCTTATTGTTTCATTTGAGGATAAGTCCATCCTTTGAATGCTCTCTCGTTATAAGACAGGAGTGTAGTTCACTTTTGCTCCATACTGTTCAAAGAGTCTGTATGACTGCAGCGTAAGCCGTTCTGGTTCATCCTGGATCTTGGGTGTGCCCTATCTTCTTGTTTTGGTAGACTTAAGATCTTTTGTAATGTCTCCTTTTTCTCCTTATATTGATTTCTCAGCAGTCTAAGGAGTTTTCAGCTAGATATTTCTCTGGATAACTGACAGTGAAAAACATGTTGTGAAACAGCTCAGAAAATGCTTCTTACTGTAAGTACGTCTGGCAAAATCAATGGTTTCTTTGTGGAACGTGCCAGTTGTTGTGATTTGCAAAGCTGTGACGCTGAGCTCCAATCTGTCTTTGCTGCCCTCCCACCCCCTCATGTTCTGGCATTACTGAAGCTTCAAGTGATGCTACCTTTGGGAAAGCAATCTGTTTGCTTTTACTTAACTCAGTGTTCTTGGATCTGCCAGGCATTTGTTTGCTAGGTATAGCTTGCAGTGACCCCTATGTATAGAGAGCATTTCAAGAAGTAAAATGGATTACTTTGTGTCCAGTTCTTAAGATGCGTTGTTATATGAACCTTTACTGCACATCTGTTTGCCTTTGTGAAAATTCTAGACAGAGATGTGAATTCTTGGTTGGAAAGGAACTGGGAGCAAGGAACACATCATACCTGGTTTTGTAACAGTGGTGGGCCTTGGGCCATACTTCAAGGCAGGCTTTTAGGGTAAAATTGTCTACCTGATAGAATACATGTATCCAACATATGTATATGCAAAGAATGTGCTTAGGCCTTAAAGAGCTGTAATGGATAAATAACCCATCTTCCTTGGTAGTGTAACCTGCTTCCGCTCTTGTAACCGACAGTGGAAAGTCATGCTGCTACTTAATTTCAGTTTGATTTTGACTGTAGACTGGAAGGTAGTCTTACAATGTCACCTAATCTAGGTGGCAGCTGGAAGAGAACAGATTTTCCTGGCCATCAAGAAGGAATTATCCAAAGATGATTGCAAATGCTTTGTTTGGAAAGAGAAAGGGGAAATTTGTAGCAATGAGAAATCCACATTTTTAGTCGTTTGAAAGATAGTTTATTTGTTCACAGAGATATTTTCCTTGGAAGTTGCAAAGCATTTCATAGACACTACCATGGAAACTGCTTGAAGACTGCTGTTTGAATACTCAAAAATCTTAAAGTATATTTTATCAAAAATTTACAAGTACACTGAGGCTTGGACATCTGCTTATTTCATCAGATGTTGCCAATATCAGAATTCCTGCAAAGACTTGCAGAGGTAAATATATGTTCATCAGCATGCAATGGGCTGATGTGTGGTCGAAGAAATCTTAAGCAGAAAAGGAGAATTACACACAAACAGAAATACCAAAGAAGAAGACTTCTCTTAGCCAGGATTTTTATGATTTGTTCTTAGCTTAGACTCTTTAAATCCCCCTTTGTCTTTCAAATTAATGGTGAAGTCAAGTCTGGGTACCAAAATTTGCAGACTGGAAAATTGCTATTTGCAAAACTGAAGAGTATCAAGCAGTAAACATCTTGGTAGCAAGCTGTACCCAGGTATGATTGGTTTACTGAATTAGAGGGGGGAGGAGAGGGTGGAAGGGGGAAGTTTTGCAAATCCAGAACCTCACTGTCATGAAATTTTCAGAGGATTCACTGGAAATGCAAGTTTTTAAACTGAAAATCTTAGTACTTGAAACTTAACGAAATTTTGTTTTTCATCTTTGCAGCACACAGACAGGTAATTATTGAAAGCTTGTCAAATAGACTGAGTTCTCATTTTAGAGAGAAGGCAGCATAATCAACCGCCCTGGAATTGTTACGCAGATCTAGTCTTTCATTAAAGCAAAATTGGGATAAAAATGAAGAAGATTAAAACCAGACTTTATGTTTTGCTCCTGACTCTTTACGGGCAGCCTTTCCCATGGGGAAATACTGGCATAGCTCATCATCTTATCTCACCTTTAATAACTGGCGAACTTTCACATAGTTTAACATTTCCCTTTAAGCTGAATCTGATCACAGGCTTACAGCAGTACATAAAAATTGTCTGGGTTTGCTGGCCACGATTAGGGAAAGACTTGAAAAAGAGAATGAAGACAATGCTGGGTGAAAAGGAAATAAAGTTTCAAATCTAAAGCAGTGTTAAATATATAACTGGAAGGAGGCTATGTGATTTGGGGCTGGGGGTGTTCCCTATATCAAATTCCTACTCTGCTCAAAGTATTTCTTGCCATGAAGCGTAAAAAGGCATAGGAGTATTATTTACCTGGTGGCACCCCCATATTTAGAAAAATTTGCAACCTGCACCATCGTTGTAACATTTATTTAATGACTGTCAAATAAGCAGTGCCTGGTCATGGATAACAGCCTCCTTCTACTTGCTAATGAAAGTACATTGTGGTGACTTACATTGCATAGGTTATTTCTCTCACTTCTGAAATCTGTCACGTTGTTTGATTAGGAACCTGAATTATGCCTTATCACAGTTCCTTAGTTTAATCCACTTTGTAGCCATCTATTTGTCTCCAGCTCTTTTGACTATGCCAAAACCATTAATGACTCAGGCTGAATGTAATTTATCCTACTGGAACCATTAAAGAGGAGTAGATTTGTTTGCATTATGAATTGTATTCTTCCATGCTCACCTTATGAAGCTCTTTACTTCTTAGACTTGTAGTGGAAGAAAAGAGAAGTTGGCTGTGTGGGTTGGGTTGAGGTTTCTGTGCACCCAGCATGAATGAGAGCAGCAGCTCTGAAGGACTGTACAGGAATACATGAGCCTGACCCCTACAGAAATTGATTCTGACTGGGAGTGGAAGGAAAACTAACTGTAGAGTAACAACTGTATTCAAATTCTTTGCAAGTAGTGTGAATAAGAACTGAAATCTCTTACACCTCAAAGATTTAACAGGTACTTTGTTGAGAAGGTTGTTTAAATGTTTTATTCATCATTTGTATTCAGTGATATATCAGATGAATGATAATATGAACCCTGTCACAGAGCCTCTATTTATATGGCTTGTGTTCTCCCTTTGGTATGGTAGGAGAAAAAAATGCTTTTTGTTTCAGTGGAAGCTGAATTTGTTATTGTAACATTTGAACTCTACAGATGTTAAAACCAATTACATAGGAAATAGTGCCAACGCTCTGGTTTATTTATTATTTTTTTTTTCAAATTAAATTGTATTTTATTACTAGCTTCTACTTCAATTTCATAAGTTTCCTAATTGTATTTGATTTGTGAGAATAATTTACTAAGTGATTTTCATCGTTTAATTTTCTCTGAATTACTCCAGAATAGAAGTGAAAGCAGCGTATAAATTACTGCTTTGGTTTTGTATTTTCAGGTGCTTCAGCTACAGAAAGTTATCTAGAAATAGAAGGGATGGCAAATTGTCTGCCATATTATGGTATTTCTGATTTGAAAGAAATTCTGAATGCAGTAATAAATGGAAATGCAAAGGAAGTGTATGAATGTAGACCCCTCAAAGTGATGAATTACTTGGAGGTAAGACAGAAGTTTGCTTCTCAATACTGGCCAGCTAATAATAAATCCTTAAGCAGACTGAAAATCTTTCTGCAGCTGTTTCAATTAACGTAGTTCTGTTCTAAACAGAAATTACTTCTCAAAAGGAGATTATCCTATCCTCTCTGAGGTGTATGGGTTCTGCACTGCTTACCAGAACACTTCCATCAGACACATCTAGAGGCAGTTGCCCAATATGATACAATATGTACTGAAAGCTCATGTTCACAACGTGTTTCTACACAGGCAGTTTTCAGACTAGAAGGACATTTCTCATGTTAGAGTACAAAACTACCATAAAATTGCTTTGCGAAGTCTAGAAGGTAGTTGAATCCAGAACAGCCGTAAAGATTTAACGCCTTTGTAAGTAAATCTATGAAGAAGTTACAGGTTAATTTAAAGTAATAGTTTGAAAAGTAGGTGCAAATTGAAGCTTAATTTTTATGTAAACCTCAGTGAGATGCACATCATGAAAATCACAGTACACAGTTTTTACTTAAAGAAGAAAAATTCCTGATTCTTTAAAGGAACTGGAAACTTTTCTTTTTTGCTAGAGAAGCAAGCTATGACTTGTGTTAAGATATTGAATTAAAAATGAAGTCTCACATATCATGAAGCCCATATGCCTCTGCAAATGCTTGTGTTTAGTTAGCACTGATAACTCCTGTAGTTAAAGGAAGCAACCAGCTGACAGCCAACAGTTTTGTAAGTCCGCTCTGTGTGATGCAGTAGTGACTAAGTTCTGCAGTGCACTGACAGAGAGGACACCATGTGTTTGTTCTGCACAAGCAGCCAGCATTATTAGTTACCAGAAATACGGTGCTCGAGTAAAAGAATCTTTAATCTGTTTTCTCACAGAAGTTACTATGCAACAGTTGGAACTGGAATGACTTTTGTTAATATTTGGTGTGCAAATAGATAAAATCACCCATCCAGAGACAATGATGAACATGAAGTTTCAGTAAACTAATATATGTGGTACTGGTTAACACTGGAGTAACTGAGAGTAGTATTTTGTCACTTCTTGTCTAGATATTTCACTAATGCTATCTTTAATCCCAGTTTTTAAGATCTCAGTTCAAAAATGTTACCAAAATATATCTTAAGTATCTTCTTGTACATTAGCTGACATGCTTTCCTTCAAAATGGGGACTAGGCATTTACACAAAATACGTGTTTTATCTTTTAAATATGTATTACACAAATCTTTCCCTGTCTTTTGGGGTCAGTAAGTTTACAGCTGCCTGTGGAGAAAGTGATTCTGTTGTGTACTATTGAACCATTCTTGTGCATTCATGAAAGAAGCTTAAGGAAGGGATAAGTTAAGTGTTGAGACAGGAATGGTTTGTAACTCAGTGATCAACTTACAAACTTGGTTATAAACTTGGAAAATCGCAGACAAACAAGATTCAGATTAAAATGTTATGAACATTGCTTCAGGTTTGTACCACATGAGGTGAGATTGTATGTCACATCCATTTCTGTCTAGGCAACATTACTAAAGTACAGAAGAGAAGTCAATAGCAGGAAGGCCTATTTTGGAGAAGGAAACAAAAAAACCTGACAACTTCTTTTTGAAGTTGCTAGATTCTTTGAGGATGGATACTTCAGTAATTGTGTTTAGCAGTCACTTCTGCTTTCTACTATTGAGAGATAGCTGGATGCAATAGACAGTAGTCTATTAATACAACATTAATCTACAATTTCACTATAGTGGTTTTAAAACTTTATTTGACTGACTGACTTCATGTTAGTTCTAAAATGTGTCTTGTGAACTGGTAAACACTTCAGCTGATACTGGTGCCAACAGGAAATAAGATATTCAGAGACACAAAGCATCTTGCTAAAGTGGACCCTAAAAGAAAGAGTGCAGGCGTGACCAGGAGACTGACTGCGTGTGTCTCTGTTGTGGAACTGCCATGAAATGACCAATAAGATATGTTGGGAGTTACATTTGGGTTGCTGGGATTCAAAATATTTATCAGCAGAAAAGTGACCTTTAACAGTGAGTGCTTAATTCCTGCTTTCTGGTAGCTCTTGGTTAATTTGTTAAAAAGTAGTACTTTAAAACCATTGGGGTTTTGTTTTTGTTTTTCCTTTCCACAGGGAGAAGCAGTACGCTTAGCTCGGCAGCTGCCCTTACATTTGTCAAAAGAAGATGTACAAAACACAATTTACAGGATGAAGCAACAGCTTGGAAAGGAAAATAAAGGCTGTGTTCATGGTCGTCCTTTCTTTCATCACTTAACAGATATTCCAGAAGTTGACAAGCACAGCTCCATGGAAATTATTTAGTAAATGGAACATTTTGTTTGGGATCATATTTCTCTTGCTTAATCTTCATCATTATTCTGTAATTTCAGTATGTTTTGTACAAGGTTTTTGTATAATGACTTTTCATTATCATATGTCCCTCATCTAGAGACTTATTTAAATTCAAATGCTACTGGAAAACTGGAAATAAATACTGTAGATAAACCACTCATCACTATTTTTAAAAAGAATTTATTAAAGAAGTGTTCTCAAATGGTTTGATTCTTACATTTTTGCTGCAGGTTTAGAAAATGCCAGCATGTCACAACTTTTTAGATGTGAAGTGATTAGAAATTGCTTTCAACAGCACCTGGCAAAGTTAATTGTACTGAGGACATGAGATGTTAATTTTCAAAGGAATGCCAGATAGCTGTAGGTAATGTGACAGGACAAGGGGGAATGGCTTTAAGAGGGTAGATTTAGCTCAGATATTGAGAAGTTCTTCCCTGTGCAGGTGCTGAGGCACTGGCACAGAGTGCCCAGAGAAGCTGTGGCTGCCCCATCCCTGGCAGTGTTCAAGGCTGGAGGGGGGCTTGGAGCAGCCTGGTCTAGTGGAAGGTGTTCCTGCCTGTGAAAGGGCTTGGAGCTGGTGAGCTTTGAGGTCTCTTCCAATCCAAATCATTCAGGATTCTGTGATTTAAATGTAGTGTTGCAATATGCAGTTATTATATTTAAGTCTTCTGTGGGAGTGTACTTCTATTTGGAAACTGTTAGCTTGTGTAAATCAGCATTGAAGTCCTAGTGTCCAATCTCTAGAAATCATTTCTGCACACGAAAGTGTTGTTCTTAAAAGTACCCTCTTAAAATTGTAGATCAACTAAAACTGGCCTATGACTTGAAAGGTGAATGAATCCGAGCCACAGGAGCACAGGTCAGCACTGGAAGCAAATACCTGTTTGAGGGGTGGAAAACATAACCTGCCTTCACTCAAGGAGAATATGGCATAACTAGAGCAAGATCTGCTATATAGAGAGCAACTTACTCTGGTAGACTTATTCACTCTGTTTCTACCAGAATAGAATGTTTATTCCTCAAATAGTAACCTACTTCCGTGAAACTACCAAAGTGTGCTTTCTGTGCATAGCAGATGTAATGTCTCTGGAAGAATATGTTTTAAAAAATTTCAAGAAAGAGCATATGGAAGATCCTGTCCATCCCTAGCATATCTTGGCACTACGGAAATGTGGTGGTAAGACCTAGATTTGTGGTGTTGCTGCAGCCATTAGGTAAATGGTTGAAGATTGCTGGAAAACCTAAAGTGCAAGCTAGTTTGTGGACAGGAGTATTTGACCAGACAAGCAGATGTTCAATCTGAAAATGTAAATTACTGATCTGTATCAATGCTGAGCTCGTAAGCTAAGTTAAGAAACCACATCATAGCAATACATGGCAACATCTACATTCTAAACAGAAAGGTTTTATGCTGTTAAAGTAAATTTATCCTTTTCATAAGAAGCAGGGATGATCAGAGGACACAAGCAGGATGTCTTTCCAAACTTACCGGGTGAGCAGGGCACAAGATGAGAATGTCACAGCAAAACTGGACACTTGTTGGCTGTAAATGTCACTTGATGCAGAAGATGTGAATTTTTAGAATGGAAGTGAGAAGGTGGATGGAGACACAGGAAGGAGACTTGGCTCTGAGGGGGAAATAGGATCCCAGCCTTGTGGTGGATGCAGAAGGTTATAGTTTGTTTATTTTTATTCTCGTTTGGATACAAACTGTGAAAGTTTAGAGAGTAGCCATTGCAGTGAGAAAAACCAAATGCAAGCTGGTGAATGGAAATCTATCTCCAAACTAAGTTTGTTGGAACTTGAATATGTGCGCTAATTTCAGTCAGTTGGGAATAGAATATGTAGTGTTTAATGAGATTAATAAATGCTAGGGTTTTTTTGAAAAGGAAAAATAGCTGTATCCCAGTTATACTGGAGCAGCTATTGATATGTTTGATAAGACCAGAATCAACATCAAGTGCTTAATAAGTACTCAGGCCCTAGGTTGAGGCTGAAAAGTGACGGGTAAATTGGTATTCACAGAAGCCATGGAAGCAAATCAGTGTCAGGTGTTCCTGTGGGTGCAGATGTACCAGGTTAGACAATGTGGAGCTGGGCCTTCCCTACTTTCTTCCCTACTTTCTGGTTGGGTTTGCTTTTACCTCAAAGGGCTGCTGTGGATTTCTTCCTTAGGTTACATGTATGTACAACCTTGTTTTCTGTCTTGGTGGGATATCAGTGGGTTGGTGGGTGGCTGGGTACCAGCAAGCAGTGTAGCACAGATTCAGAGCTCTAAGTCTGGGTGTCTCTGCACTGTGTACCCATGGTTGGGGGTGAAGATTGAATTTGTGAGTTGATCTGGTACTGCACTGTTGGGAGATGGCTGCAAACAGGGTGGGTGTCTTTGCTTTATCCATTGTGAACAGAAGGAAACGTTACTTTTTGGTTTTAGATGTGCTCTTACTGATGGCTCTGTTGCTACATCCATTTTATCTTCCTTATTCAAACAAAAATACCCCAGTTCTAGATTTACAAGTTTAAAAAGAGTAAAATGGTGTGCTTGATTTAACAGCTCTCAAAATGAGAAGCATGTCAACTTACTGCCATTGCATTAGCACCTGATGCCTCTCAGATGTTCCATTAAGTGATGAACACCATGATGCTCCCTGGAGTGCATGCAAAGTCTGCCTGTCCTTGCAGTCAGCCAGTCAGCCCCCAGCTGTATGGGCTGTTTGAAAAGAAGAAAACAACCTGAAATGTGCAATAATGAGTAGACCAGGTTGTCGTTGTGCTTGACCTCGAGTCAAAACCAGGGAGGCAGGAGCCGATGGGTGCATGTCGGAACAGTGAGGGGACAGGCTGCCACATTATTGTACCTCTCACCATGGACCCATGATGTAGGCAGTGCCCTCTGCTGGCTTTTTATTTTTGTACAATTTTGACCACTTAAAAACGATGGAG
>JBCJKH010018923.1:0-17145 GCA_039877255.1 Loriculus beryllinus | reverse complement strand
AGCCTTGGGTGGCATGGTTTAGTGTGAGGTGTCCCTGCCCATGGCAGGGGAGTTGGAACTGGATGATCTTAAGGTCCTTTCCAACCTTAACTATTCTATGAGTCTACAGTTCATCAATAGAGGTGTGCTTTCCTCCTGCTCTCCCTTCCCTTTGCAACATCAGCAGTGGCTGAAAGCTCTGTGCCCACAGGCCTAGGAGATCAGTGTGGTACTTGCAGCCTTCATCTTGGAAGGAGGGCCAGGGTGGCCAAGGAAAGGCCAAGGAGTCACTGCAGTGAAGGAAGAGCCCCTCAACTCTGAGCTCCCTGGCAGGAAGGAGTCTTCACCTCCCCCACCATGTCCTCCAGGCATTCTTTAGGTTAAAGCTCTTTGACAATAGTCCTCCCCCTCTTTCTTCCATTTATCAGCCTTTAAAGCTTTTGGTTGGCTCTAGAATTAAAACATTCTTAAAGAAATTTTCTTAGAACCACATTAGTGTTACAGTTTGGTATTTTTATCCCCTCACATGCATTTCTAAACTATGAGACATCTGTTCTCGGAGACACTGGTTGCAATTCATTTATTGGTGCGACCTGGATTACGGTGTCTCCCTTTGGCCACTGCTGTGAAATATGAATCTCAAGTTTAAGAACCACTTTTCTCATGGAACGGGCTGTTTAATGGGAGTGTCTGGGGCAGACTGGTCGTGGTTAAAGAGGTATGAGTAGACACAAATACATGAGAGTCAATATATTTTTTCTCTTTGCTAATTAGGACTGCTAGTAATTAATCTTCACTGATTTCAGTTGGGAATTTATCGGGTTTTTTATGTTTCTAAAAATCAGATTGCTTTTATCTGAGGGTATAAATAATGGATTTAAGAGCACAGCTTCTGACAGCTTTGAAAACATTAGCTATGGTTGCTGGTCTGTAGCTGAGACAACATTGACTCAACAATTCCCAGAGCTGGGAAAACCTCTGTGGGTGTCAAATACCACACAGAAGGTTAAAGAATGAATATCATAACTGCATGCTTTCTGTTGCAGTACTTTTCCTGGTTATTGCAGACTAACAAATTCAAAGCATGAGACAAAATAAGAAAGTATCAAATATTCAGCAGCCAGGTGCTTGCAGGTAGGGATGAAGAACAGGAATATTGCTATAGCTGTATAAAATGTTTGGCTGCTATGAAGTAATAATTAATACCAGGTCTTGTTTAGATTTGTAAATTAAAGATGCATGACAAATTGCAGCTCAAAACTGACCCAAGGAGTGCATTAAAATTAACTGTGAAATGGTTTCCAGGGTCGTCACAGAAGATAAAGACCACAGAGTACATTAGGTGGCTCTTTTGTGACGTCTGGTTGATGATCTATGACTTTAACTCTTGTAGCAACGTGTTCATTTAAAAATTCAATTTAATATTTTACAGTGTGTAAAGGTGTGAAAGGCACCTTATAATCTCCTAAGAACTTACTTGCAAACTTTGGCTTTGAATTTGGAAATGTGAGGATACTAAAATTTCATATTTTACCTAAGAAAATACAGTAAAAATCAAGAAGACTAGATGAAGAACAATCAAAAACAGTAAGCAGGGTTTATACCAGGGATGACGGTGTAGTTACTCAGCTGATGCCTTGACATATCATGAGGTAATAGACTGGGTCATTGCAGATTTTCCTTGTCTTCATTACAGATGTGATTTATGTGTCATTGTTGACTCACATCCTACATCCAGTGAGCAGGCTGCGGGTACACAAGGGGTTGGGAGGGGACACAACTGGGGCAGCTGACCCCAACGGACCCAAGGGATGTTCCATACCATGTGGCATCATGCTCAGCATATAGAGCTGGGGAGAGAAGAAGGAAAGGGAGGACATTCGGAGTGATTGTATTTGTCTTCCAAAGTAAGCATTACACATGATGGAGCACAGCTGGCCTGGAGATGGCTGAGCACTTTACTGCTGATGGCAAGTAGAGAATAAATTCCTTGTGTTGTTTTGCTTGTGTGCTTGGCTTTTGCTTTACCTATTAAACTGCCTTTATCTCAGCCCATGATTTTAGTCACTTTTACTCCTGATTTTCGCTCCCATCCCACAAGAGAGGGAGTGAGTGAGTGGCTGTGTGGGGCTGAGTTGCCAACTGGGGTTAAATCACAGCAATAGTCCATAAGGATTATTATTCTCTTGGTCTTCTTGCACTCTCTGCAATTTTGTATCTTAAAAAGAAACACCATTAAACAGCAATCTGCAGGGAATTGAGTCTGATCGGGGAATTGAGACACATGCAGTTTTCTTCCCACCACTCCCACTGACTTCTTGGCTGGCAGAGTGTGGCCTTCACTTCTCTGTCTGTGAGCTTCCCAGTTGTTTTATAGACTATAAAATGGTTTGGGTTAGAAGGGACCTAAAGCTCATCCAGTTCCAACCCCCTGCCACTGGCAGGGACAGCTTCCACTAGAGCAGGTTGCTCCAAGCCCTGTCCAGCCTGGCCTTGGAACACTGCCAGGGATGGAGCAGCCACAGCTTCTCTGGGCACCCTGTGCCAGCGCCTCAGCAACCTCATGATAAAGAACTTCCTTATATCTGATCAAAATCTCCCTTCCTTCAGTTTTAAGCCATTTTCCCTTGTGCTGTCACTCTTGTAAAAAGTCCTTCTCCAGCTTTCTTGCAGGCCCCCTTTAGGTACCCAGAGCCTTCTCTTCTCCACCCCAACTCTCCCAGCCTGTCTTCACAGCCCTTTGGTGCATAGCAGCATTTAAGCTGAGCCCCAGATGGAGGTGTCTGACTGGCTGGAGTGGCTGGAATTCCTTTGTTTTGCTCTTCAGGTGCTCTCCTGCTGATCTGCTATCCGTCTCCAGGCACTGGCATCAAATTAGTAGAAGTGGGATGTTTTGAGGTTCCCCTCTCCTGGCAACTTTACTTGAAAGCCCTCTTCAGCAGCTTGGCAAGCCTGTGAGTGAAGATGTTCTTCCCCTTCTCTGACAGATGGTCCCATCGCATTGATTTCCATTTAAGTGTTCTTTATGATCTGAGCGTACCAGTGGAAAACACTTCATAAGAGCAAGATCTTATCACTTGATGACTTGTGATATCATTCATGTATTTTAACTTTGGTATCTCTCCAAGCAGGTGTTTTATCTGTTTTGTGAACAACCTTCATGATTAGAATTAATCCACTATTTGCATGTCACTCATAATAAGAGAAAGCTATGGAGTTAATATTCATACAGATACTACTACAAAATCAAGGAAGTCTTTTAAATCATCGCAGACATCAAAACTGGGTTGTACTACAGATCTATAGGTATTCTGCCTGCTCAGACATAGAAACGTACTGCATGACAAAGGCTTCTTACCCCCTTACAAAGAAGAAATAGTGTAATAAAATGAGGTTTGCCACCTTATGTTATACCTGGTATTGAAAAAAGCAGATGATGTAACCTCAGGCGTTTTCACTCACACCTCAGCTGTTGATCAGTACCAAACACAGAAGACTGGCTTTGATACATCAGGAAGCCGAGCCAATGCTGCAGTCTTTTATGAGAGCACCTCATCTCGCTGGCTAATTAGAGACACTTGAAACTGGATTCAGTCTGAAGGCCAGCAGCAGCTGGTGTATTCGAACCTGCATGAAGCAGCTCTCATGTACATAACTGCCACAACTGAGAACTGACACACTCCATGGCAAAACGAGTCTCTGAGGTGTGAGTGCTTTTTGAGCTGGTGCAGCAATGTGCTGGTTTAGGGGTGCCTCTGAGGGTTACTGGGAGCAATGAAAAAAGAGTAATAGCAATTTATGCAGGAAAATGCAAAACAATGGGGCTTCAGTCCTTACAAGAGCGTGTTTTGCTCTGCAGCTACTTAGCAAAGCCATTTCTCTTCTGCATTGCCATGTACCTTGTAGGTTGGGACAAATTGTCAGCCTGCCTCTGGTATGAGGATGTCTTCCAGAAAAACAAAGAAATACTTTTTGTGTTCCTTCCACCCTCCTTCAGTGTCCATCCTGCCCGTGCAGTGTTACTGTGTAATCTTGCCTGCTGCTGGTTGTTCAGGTAATGTGGATATTTACAGTTTGTCATTACAGATGTATGAGATCAGATATTCTAAAGACATAACTTCTCTTACACTATCAAACACTGATTTGTAGCAGCCGTATTGTTTTCCACTGCTGATTAGCCTTTGATGAGCTGTGGTAGCAATGCTGGCTTACAGAACCTACCTGAATCCTCTTGCTTTTGCTTTGAGGTTTGCCTGTGTTGTTGAGAGCAGAATTAAGCCGATTATATATTAGTTTTCTAAGTACAGTGTAGCTTCTCATGTCTTGGAACCAAAAGGAACAGCACAAGAAGATGTAAGATTTCTAAATCATTCAAATTTGCTCAAAGGCAAATTAATTGCTTTTCATTTGGGCTTGGGTTGCTAGTAGCTTTTGGTTTTTCTATCAGCCCGAAGTACTGACTACTCCTGTGATACCATGTCTCTGTGAATGAAAAGGCTAAAAATTCACTAGTGTAACTGTGCTTGTAGTTAAGGGCATGTATAAAGTCATTTACCTCAAAATATCTTTAGCCACTTTTATATTTATATCTATCTTAGAATGCAGCTGTTGTAACTATTAAGATATATGTACAAGTTCATAGTGAAGAACTGTGTGAAGAGTATAATTATGTGTTCATCATTAACCCAGATCTTAACTCTAAGGAAAAAAGATTCCTTATATAAGAAACAGAGGAACTAAAAAGACTATTGGGTCTATTCTATTAAAGCTCAATCCATTCAGAAAACATTTCCCTGCGGTCAGAATCTAATTGCTTTCTGAATAACCATTATGTATTCGCCTTTGCCCACTGGGCCATTCCTAACGTGACATTCTTTAGAGGGGAAAAAATGACATCCAGCTGTCTGGTTTGAATTTGGTTTTTGCTAGCATATACCAGTATTTCATCCAAGAAGCTGAAATAGAAGAAAATTGAGTAACAAATGCAGTAACTGAAGCTAAGTGTAAGAATTAACACTTGCCATGTTATCTTAGTTTATACTCTTTCTGTGAGTCATGATGCAGGATTTCATTGCATGACCACATGCTGTATTTCCATAGGATGCTTGCTTTGTTCAGTGCAAAAGAGGGATGATGTCTGCTCAACGATCAGCTTGAACAGTTTTACTGTGCAGCTTCAGACCATGTTCCAGTGTGTTCTGTTCAACACTACACTGAAGTCACAAATGTTCATTTCCTCCCAGGCTCCTATGTGGTCCTCAAAACTATTGCTAATAATATTGAATTAATTTTCAAACCTTTCAGGAGGAAAGTGTAATTCATTGCTTTACTAAGGCAGAGCTGAAGCCCAGATAAATGGATATCAAAGATCTCCAGTTGTTTTGGGTTTCCATTCTGAGGCCACAAAAAAACTAAGTTTCTTTGCATTACTTTCCATCTGCTGTAGCTAACATATTGCCATGGACAGAAACTAGAGATGAGCTGAAAAGTGGTAAATTGTCCTTCCAGTACAGCCCCACCACAGTTGCTTTTCTTTACGTAGTTCTATTCTGTCTGAACCTTTTCATCTGCCATCCTAGTCACATGAATCATAGAATAGTTAGGGTTGGAAAGGACCTTAAGATCATCCAGTTCCAACCCCCCTGCCATAAGCAGGGACACCTCACACTAAACCATGCCACCCAAAGCTTCGTCCAACCTGATCTTGAACACAGCCGTGGATGGAGCATAAATACTATTTTCCTTGACTGTCAAGGCCAAGCCATCCCACTGGTGTTCTGGCCTTCCTTCTGCTCAGTCTCCACTAATTCAACATCCAAGGATATATCTGAAGTAATTGCCAGGAAAAACTATGTTGCTAACGGTGTAGGGAAGGGAAGTATCCCTGTATCAAGACTGCGGTTGTGGCAGTCTGAAGATCCTAGTGTTTGGATGGTAGCTGGTATCATTTGTATGGGAGGCATGGGAGAGACATGAAGCAGCAGCAGAAACAGCAAGTGTAAAGTGAAGAGGTGACTAGTGGTGTAGTCAGGCCAGGAGTAGTACTGGAAGAAGACAAGAACTGCAGTGTTTGGTTTGATTTGGTTTTGTACCCTTAGTCAGTGAAATAGAGGAGAGCTGGTATACAGGTGATAACTGCAGCAATCGCAATGGTATGCAGGTATAGCAGTAACTGTGTTGTGACCCTTGAGCCACACACAGCTTTCCAGCAGCTCCTGTGTGACTCCTGTTACACAGTGGCTAGGGCCAGCACATCCTCATTGACCTCATCTGTGGGAGGAAGCAAGCCTTCAGCTGCTGAGGGTGGTATCACCAAATCATCAGGAGGGCACCTGGGTACATGACAGGTTGGTCTCTCAAGGAAGGGGTGAGGTCCTTGGAACCTCTGTTTTGTTTTCCAGGCAAAATCCGTCGGAGTTCCCCAACCTTCATCTTATGGTAGTGTCTTCCTATTGCTGATGGAGACAATTTCTCAACAGACACCTGAGTGAGATCGGGACGTTTGGGTTCCCTAGAACTGAATGGAAGACAGGCTGTGGTGGAGGTGGCTGTGTTTTTCATTTCACTCCTGAATATCCAACCATTGTGCCCAATCTGGTAGCTGCTGAGGTCATTTGGTTTTCATCTCCATGTATGTTCTAAGGCTGCGTTTCCCCTCTTTCAAGTAGAACCTGCGCCCTGTTGGATGAGACTAGCGTATGGGCTCTGAGTGTGCTTCTGTTCACCTCACAAAGGCTCCCAGGAAGAGGTTTATTCTGGTTTTGGCCAGCTACAGGAGAACAGACAGTGCACAATGCAACATACACAATGCAACATACTGGTTATCCCTGGCACATTCATCTACAGACGTGTTTGATAAAAAAGAAAGTGAGGGAGTTTGATTGAACCAGGGCATGTCAGGATATGTGCATGATGTTTGAGATGTAATACCAGATACAGTACAGACTTTAGCATCTCATCAAATTATAGTCTGGGTTGCACTAAAGCACTAAGGTCAGCCTCAGAAGTACAGGTAAATAAATACAAGTGCTATTTTATGACAGCATTTAGTGGCCTCCTTTCTTTCTCTTGAAATAAAGGGTATGTTCCTTTATAACAAATTTTTACATCTGAAATATAAGCAGTTACAAGGCTATGGTATGTAAAAATGTCAGCAGGAAATGGACCTTTTTGACACTTCTAAATAACCATGCTAACTTTAAATCTACTTTTTCTGAAAATATAGGTCTAAGTTTAAATACTGGCTCCGGGCAAACTGTTTGAATTGTTCAGCTATCTAAAAATATACTTAAAAGCTGCATGCGAGGAGACAAGAAGCTGATGTAGAAGGAAAGGAAGAGACAGAATGTCAGGGCCTTCGGGAAGCTGTAGCACAAAGACTTCACAGATGTTCTTTTCAAAGAACCCCTCCTCTGCCTGCTCTTGGTGCAGATATTTGTGTGGAAGGAGCGTGCTGAAGTTACATAAAGAGAAGTGAGCTAAAAATAAAACTTTATGACCAGGAGACCTAGAGGCAATGAAGAGCAGAAAGATACCAAATATTAGAATTAGAGAAGGGATTTTCTTCCTTCAACTTTTCTAGTAAGCAGCTAGGGGCAAAATACCCCAGTGCTGTTTGACATAGCCTCTAAGCACAGAAGACCTTGCAAGCTCTTTAGATTTTAACTTGCAAACATGAGATAGCAGACAGTAGCAAGACTTGTTTTCTTGGGTGCTGGGTCTGCCAGATAAGGAACTGAGGGAGATAAAGCAGAAGATTGCAGCAGTGACCGAAGGGGCAATGCTGATGAAGTGGGCCCTTGAATTTTGTTCTCTGAGGCGAAGAAGATTTTGCAAGGCCGATCACCTGATTCCTTGCTCCATGCAATCTCTTTTCATTCAGTCACCGGAGGATGGAGATAGTTTATGTTTCTTTATAAATGGCTTAGAAAAATTTCTGCTCTGCCTTTAATTGAGTTACCATCCTGTCTTCCCCTGCTGTTCTGCATGAAATGTTGCTTTGTGACATACATTTCCTCTTCCTTTCTGTACAAAAGCAAAAGATGAAGATCAAGTTATTTCTGAATAACAGTGTCTAGACTCTATCACTGGACTCCATCCAAGAATGTTTAAACAGGCCATAGCTTAAACTGGTGCGAACTGGCACAGCTGCACTGGCTTTGTTCTAGTTATTCTGACTAACACAGGTGAGGATGTAGCACACGTTAACATGCACCTTTCTTGGTCTTTGTCCTCTGACAAAGACTTCTCTGAGTTATACTCAGGCTTATTCATTTTGGGGCATACATAGTGATGGTTTAAAGTGAGGAATTATGAATAGGCTTTAAAAGCATGACCCAGTGTCTGGACTACTGCTTGCACTGAGTCTTCTGGTTTTCATGTAGGCATTGTTTTTGTTCCTTTTTTATTGTCTTACTCCTGTTCCTACCTGTGTCTTGGACTGTGTGCTCATTTCATGTGCAACTTAAGGAATGCACATAGGGGTGGCTCAGGATTGCAGAGATTGCTGCAAGTGCACCGCATCACTTCTTCTTTGTGTCTTCTGTATTTTTCCTTCTTCCTCCTCTCACCACCTTCAACAACCTTTGGTTTGGAGACAACAGCATCAACAAGGAGTTATGAATCATCCAATCTGGGAAGAAGTACTTCAGTTACTTTTCATAATCAGTTGTTCTCTCATCACTAACTACAGAAGGAACAAAATACTGCCAAGGTTTACCGCCACATGCTTGTAAACCACCTGGTCTTGCTGTTTGTCTGCTGTTGCAATAATAAGGTACGTATCAGGATGCAGAGGGATGGGCCCAGCCTCTTTGCCCTGAGTTTTACAATGACTCGTCTCATCTTAATACGTACTCATTGCTGGCTCTGTGCAGGTCTCGGCACGCAGTGCTTCATCACAACTTTGTTAACTCCACTTCAATCGGAGGAAGAAATCCTTTCCTTGTTGGCTTTGGAAAGATTTTGGGTTCTGTTTGAATGTATTTCATAATAAAACAAAAATATGAAGGGGGTGAGACAAAACTGTTGCTGACACAGAGCTGAAAAGGCATGTGTTATCTCAGGATACCTAAAGGCACTTTGTTCAGAAAGACACAAAATGCAGATTTCTTAATCCTGGTTGTGTTCCAGATGATGGCCCTGGTTAAGCAATTGAGTGTATTTTAACTCTGTAAACTGCTGAAAATGCAGGAAATAGAGAGCGAAACCAGCACGGGCCAGCAGTTGCCTTGATGCGTGCGGTATGAAGTGGGAAAGGCCCACTTTGAATTACTGCTTGGGAACTCGAAGCAGAACGCTGCAGGGTGGCACGTGCACTGCGCAGGGCTGTAGAAGTAGTCTGTGTTGTCCACTTGCTGCTGGTCAGCACAGATGTGAAGCAGAGAAAGAGACAGTCAGATAACCATCGCCTGGGCAGGTTTGGTTAAGCGAGTTTCTCTCTCCTTTTAATGCCTGATTTAGCAAAACAGCTTCTGAGGGGCAAGGCACCCCCAGAAAAGCTTGCCTCTGTATTAATGGATTTAGGGGGCTTGCCATTTGACTACTTTAACTCTCTTAATGGAAGGAGAAATGTTGCTTGGAGAGTTAGTGATCATTTAGATAGTTTGAGTTAATACTTCTGATCCCAGATGAGCCTCGTGCAGGCAGGGAAATGATGGCTCCCTCGCTCTCTGCTTCCCTATAGCCTAATAGATAATGTGATGGAACCTGAGGGTGGTTTTTAAAAATGTCTGTAAATGATAATGCCTGGAAAAGGGAATCTGAGACATGGTCTGAAGTTTAACTGCTGATACCTTTATAGCAAGGTATTTAAAAGATTCTGAGTCCACTGTGTTCCCCATCAACCACCGCTGCCAGATCACTCCCTTCTTGTCAAAGCACTGTTAGAAGGTATTTGCTCTCAGACCATGATCCTGACTTGGCTTTTCTCTCCTTGCTGTACCTCAGGAATCCTTACTCTTCCTTGGTGCTACCACGCAGTGTCTATAGGAGGCCAGAACCTGCACCTCGCTCTGCATCACCCTGCTTGAACTCCATACCCTTACTGCAGCTGAGCCTGCCCAGTCTTGCTGCTGCCAGCCTACTCACCTTGCCTTTGTCCCAGTCCTCTCCTCCCCTATCTCTGAGCTTCTCCTGTCACGCACACACCTACTCAGGCACGCTGGCTGCAACGCTCTGGGTTTTATAGTTGGGATGTTGAGACTTGGGTTTCTTCAGGGCTTTCCCAAAGGGGGAAAAATGGATGTGTGGGACTTCCCAGTGACACGGGAGAAACAAGAAGAAGTGCCTGGACCTTCTCCAGAAGACAGAAGCCCTCTGCACCCTGGCTGTCAGGGAAGGGCAGCTCATGTGGCTCCGGTTCAGTGGCTGCTGCATGTTCCTTTGAGCCCAGCAGCCTGCACACAGACAGGAACAAAACCAAAGGACACCTTTGAATGGCTCTGCTCGCCCTGCAGGCTGTAATTTCTCATGATGGTCCCACTCACTTCTATCTGCAAGCAGCCCCTTGTCTTCTGGTACTAAAGGACCAGGGAGTGTTTTGCTCTAGCTGGATAAAACTCAAGCATTTGAGGGCACCCATGGTATAATTCAAGCTATAGCTCCTGTCGTGTTTTTCACAGAGGAACTCAATTAGTTACTTACTGACTCTGACTTAGCAACCTGTGAGTTGTTCATGAGTAGATTTCTTTTTTCTGAACTTTGTTTTTTGGGGGGTTTGTGGGAATTTTTACATTTTTATTAATTATTTTACCAAATCTCTCCTTGGTGTTTGTGAAAAGTAGATTACAAACATTTAGCAATCAACATTTGAGTTGTTCCTATCGAATATATAGAGCTACACCAGACTTAAATTCCACCTAATCCGGACTTAAAACACTTAAATTTGAGTCTTTGTTCAGGCTGTTTGTGTGCCTTCAAATGTCGAGTGAACCTTAAAATCAACTGATGATTGAAAATGGTGGCATTAAGTTGTCTGGGAGCCCAGGTCAATTGGTCCTGTTCATTCCCAGAGTCAAATACACTCATATCTATGTCTAATGTACCTGGGCAGCAGTGTGATCTGGGGAAAAGGAGGAAGATTCTCCCCTTTAGCCTAATGGCTTGTACCCGGAGCTCCCACTTCCGTGAAGGGTATCTTAACTATACAATGGGAACACCAGTTTTCAGGCATTTGCTTTGGCAGGATGCTGGGTTTTGGTTTTATAGTATTCTGCAATATAGAGAGAGAACTTTCTGTGGATGTTCCTGACAAACAGATCCGTGTGCAAGAATATCCTTAGCAAGTAAAAACATCTTCTGTTGTGGAGACTGAGTGTTAAAGATGTGGTCAGAAATGCCAGCATTTAAGTGAGGCAGTTTCAAACAACTCTGTAGTTGTTCTCTGTAGTCAGGTCAAGCAATGAGTATAATAAACTATATAATAAGTAGTATAAGAAACTATTGGCCCTTGTTTGTAGTTGAATACCAGCTGCTGGATTTACTTGGAAAAAGAGAGCTCTTTCCTATGTGTTTTTTAGTATTTGTCTATTTCCTATGCAGGCATTCCTTCACTGTATTTTGTCGTAATCTCAGATTAGGTTTGTGACCAGGAATTAGCATGAATGCTTTCACTGGTCACGCATTCAAAGACCAAGGAGGATACCTGATTTGCATGCATGGTAGGTGTTTATGTGCTTACACTGCCTTATGGAGACGTGCTTGCCTTAGAAAACCTCCTTAGAGAAGGACAATCACCACTGGGTACTCAGTTTTGTGGACAGTGAGGTGAAGGAGGTATCACAACTGCTTTTCTTATTCCTCCTGAGAATGGAAAAGGATCATTCTCTACCCAACTGCAATGTGACTGTAAAAGCACTGTGTGCTCTGTTTGCCTCCCTGCTCTTGCAAAGGTCCTCTCTTGTTGCTCTCCAGTTCTTTCTACTCTTTGTGCAGCTCCTGACATAACAGGATGTGGGTCTGTAGTCAATACTCCAGGTCAGTATGATACTAGGTAGGTACCAAAGATGGATCTTCTCATCATCCTGCATCAGGAATAGCTCGTTACTGCACTGGCACACTGTGTGTGTTGAGAGAGTTGGATCTGGCGAATAATTCTGTTGGGTATTAAGTGAAACTGTACAAGAGTTTTATAGCAAAGTCTATAAAGTATAACAGAGGGGGGAAAAAAGCTGTATCCTGAGCTGACCGCTATATTCTCAGTATATTTGTATGTTCTAGATAGAATTCTGTATGGTTCGAAGTCTAATTCTTTTTGCTTCAGTTTCTTAAGCTTGATTTCTCTCTGTACTTTCTCAGCAAAGTAATTGCCTCAAACCTCTTCTAACACACATAGAAAATGTGATTTTATAGGCACTGTCCATTGCTAGCTAAACGGCAGGGTTTGAAGGAGTGGTGCTTAGTGGGTTTTTTGAAAGATAACTAACACCAAATTGCCATGGAAATGGATAGGATTTAAACAATTGAATAATATCTCCCAATGTCTATCTATCTATCTCCCTTTGGAGTGAGCTCAATGCTGCTTAAAACGTGGCCCATCACCTCTGTACAGTGCCATCATATTCTTCCATAAGGGTATTTCCCTTCGTGGGGCAAAGGGGGTTGCTGGCCTCATCAGAAGAGCAGTGCAGTAAGAGGGAGCTGCACTGCAACATCTGCACTGGATTGTGTTATTTCCAAGCTTCCAGTTTGGAGACATCGGCGGGATGAAAGGCATTGAAACCTCTCCCTGGCACTTACTCCCTGATTGCAGTGGTAGAGTTTCTGGTTGCAAGGGAAGCAAGATGGTTTCTTGAGGGGAAATTGCAGAGGTTAATGCCTCCCACCCCTCTGCTCTCTGCAAGTTTGGGATTCTATGACTTCACACAATAGGAAGATGATCCCATTCCCTCCAAGATAATCCATCATGGTGGGCAGCACATGGGAGTAGGAGGTATAGGTGAAGGTGCAGTTTTGGCTGGTGTTCTTTGGCAAGTCTCTCTAGGAGACCTCCCACTGCAGCAGACAAAGGCTGGAAACAACCTATTAGACCCTTACCTGTGTTTCCACTCCTTCTGGAGTGCAAATTCCTTTTGCGCTGACCCAGGATAAACACACCTGTGCTCTCTTCTTGCCTTAGCATTTTATTTTGCACCAGTGAATAACAGCAAAACAGAAGAGCGAGCTTTGTGGTTCAGGAAGCTGACAGTTATTAAAAGTAAATTTCACAAGGAGGCAAGAGGGAGGAAGGGGAATTCTGGTATGTATGGAATGTTGTTTTTACATGGGAATAAAGCAGAATTCAGAGTTTCTTCAATTACATTTTAGGAGTTTTATTATTGAAAAATAACTGCCTGTAGTTGCTGTATTTCTCCTGAGCCAGGGCAGTTCTGATTGACGTGACTGGAACAAACAGGGTTGCATAAGTCTGCAGAGGTTTCCTGGTACGCTGGCCAGCTACAGGCTTTGTACTGATGCTTATCGTAACCGTGCAATTCTCACCTGACATCAGTGTCATGGTCACACACCGTGTGCCTGCAGTGATGCTAACATAAGTCATTCCCACAGAGTGATCTCCAGCACGGCACTGGAAGGATGGCTTGCAGCCACCGGCAGCTTCCGCTGGCCCACAGGCACAGCAACAAGAGAAAGATCACCTCTGAGTTAGCAAGAAGCACCAGAAAGGCCAGGTCAACCTCAGGTCGACTACAAATGGTTCAATTTGGGTGGAATTTCTTTTATGTCACTTCAGAATTTCATCCTACAATCTTGTCATTTTGATATGGCAGCAGTGTGGGAAGACGGGGGTGAATGAAAACAACAGCTCCACGGGTTTTTCCTATCTTTTTTTAACATTACCTGTCATTGTACTTATAATTAACTAAAAGACTTCTTTTATTCACTGCTTCTGGGTGACTCATATCAGAAGAACCGTTTGGAGGACAAAACGCAGTATTCTACTGGAGACAAGTTTAACACTTGAAATATTTGTTTGTGTATGAAAGAAAGCCTTCCTCTTTCTATAAACCTAAACCAGGTTTATAGAAACACATGATAAACTGACATCATGAATGCTGGCAGTAAGAACAAAAAGGGGTATCTGTACGTAAGATGTCCTGTGACTGTGGTGGCAATAATCCTTTGCAAACAATTGAGAGCTGCAGGAGATCTTCTAAGGAGGAGAATTTGTGGTGATAGAAATCTCCTGACATTGACCCTGCAGTTGTCCACTTGCAGGTAATATAAAAGCCCTTTGTGACACCAACTTGCATTTACAGGACAGGCCTAGAAGGCTGGTTTTCAGCCTCTCTTATTTCTGCCTGGAATGATGTTTAATGCAGGTCACAGAGCAATGGAGAGAGGAGGGCCTAAATAGTTATGCAGGATGGCCCCTGTATACAAACTCCAAGCAAATTGCTGTTCTAGCCTGATGGAGGCATTGAGCCACCATGTATGTTGGTACCAAGATGCTTTGCAGGGTGTAAACGACAGCACATCTGTCTCAAGTATGGCTGGGCTTTTGGACAGTAGCTGTAGATTTGGGGTAAACTTCAAACCCAGCAAAGACCACTCTTTGCTGTGTACTTACAAGGGGTGCTTTGGTCCTGCTGGGGTGTTTCACAATGCCAGATTAGTTCCCATAAGCACCTAGAAAAATAGCACTTTGGAGTCCTTGTTCCATTTCTGATGAGTGAAACTCAAGCTCTTGGCCCGGATTCTCTGAAGTATTTGGGCATGTTGGAGCCTATGGATCTCTGTGATCAGGTAACGGCTGCAGCTGCGTTGGAGACTCCAGCTCAAGGGCTTCCTGTCACTTGTGAGAAAAGAGATTTGCACTTTTAGGAATTTGACCCATAAGTTACGGAAACAAAGGACCCTTTCAGAGAGAAGCTTCTCATTCTAAGGAATTAGACACGTTCTAATGGCACAGGGCCAGCTGTGTCACCCTTCCCTGAGGTGAAGGGCTGCTGAGCTCTGCTCTGCATGAAACTGGTGCTGAAGGCTCCTTCTACATCTGACCTGCAGCAACCTCGAGTCAGGGTCAGACACTGGCACTGGAGTAGCCCTGCTGAAGGAGGTACCTGCCTGAGGTAACCTCTGATGGTTTTGTTCCTCATTCTTGCTTATTTAGAAAGCAGGCAAATCGTGGTGAGCTTTAAAACAATTCCAAGCAGTTCACATTCACAAACAAGCTGTGGGAACTCTGATTTAAATCCAGGTGGGGATTTTTTTCATAGTATATGTGGCTGTTTACACCAGGAAACTAACAGCCATACTGACAACAACAGCCACCGGAGTATTTGAAGGGTAGTTTGTGACTTCCTCCAGTGCCTGGATTCATTCCCTCTCTCTCCTGTTTATATCTGAGATGAAGGGCTCTGAAACAGCAAGTGAAAGCTGTGTCTTTACTTTCAGGGTCTCAGGGCTTTTTATTTCATTCTTCTCTGTAAGCTTGATACGAGTGTGTCACTAGCCCTCAGTAAAGAACAAACAAGCAGTAATAGCTTGCGTGGTGCCAAAACTGTATGACTGATACTAGTGTGAGCTTCTGGTGCTCTTGAGATACTTAGAAATGGGAGCCCCACAGTGTATGATCCAATAGATGGTATTCCATGTTGTCTGATAGTACAAAATCCTTAAGTCCAGACATTACTTTGAAGGGGCTGTAGCTCAGTTAAAATTCTTGTGGAAAGTGTAGGCAATGATAGGACTGGGTAATGACTTCACAAGCTGGACTCCTGCTGTGTCAGGAACATCTCACTTCTTTCCTCAGTTCCCTTGGGATGCCCTGTGATGTAATGGTTCCTTTCTTCTGAGAGCAACATTCAGATATTTTCTATTTTAGAAGGTCCAAAGCCTCACACTGCTTCTATGAAAAACACAGAACTGCTTTGTACACAGTAGAAATATTGTAGCCTGATTTTGTCCTTTACTTGGGTCCCCATTTACTTGGGTCCTATAACTGGATTTACAGCATCTAAGGTGGGTTGAGTAGCTCCTGCATCCTGTTGGGTGTCTGTCCATCACCTACACCTATGGAGACACACTGCCATTAAAAATGTAGTAGGAACCTCAAATGCTTGAGACAGACACTTCTCTAAACTCAACTGGAAGATTCAGAAGTTATAACGGTGTGAGAGCAATGTGAAAGAGCAATGGGAGCGCGTGTAGCTGTGCCTTGGGAGTCCTGATAAGCCAGCTGAGAGCTTCTGGGTCAGGATGTAAGTGACTGTGGTGGGTGTCTCCTACAGATAACCTCATTGGGAAGAAGCAGTGGACAACTGGAAGAAGCCTCTTGTTTGCAGGCACTGGTTCTTTAACACCCTGGTATCTGCTGGAAGGACACCACAGCAGGGCACAAACAACCAAAGCTGGTTTTAGAGTGCATTGATCATAACTCACTTCTGACACAGGTGGTGGAGGAGCCAGTAGAGGGAAGAACTCTGCTCTACCTGACCCTTAGCAACAGGGAAGAACTGGGCAGCAGAGTGAAGGCCAGGGGTAGCCTTGGTTGCTGCTATGATGAGATGAGAAGGAGGCAGGGAAACTGGTGGCAAAGGACAAGGAAAAGGTCAAAGTAATCAGTGCTTTCTTTCCCTTGTTTTTTACTGGTAAGATTTGCCTGCAGGAATCCAGGTTCCTGAAACCAATGGGAAAGTCTGAAGCAAGGAATACCTGGTAGAAAATATATGTTTGCCATGTCTTCAACATGGGCAAGGATAATGGGAGGAACTACAGGCTGGTCAGCCTCACCGTGATCCATAGGAAAGTGATGGAGCAAATAATCCCAAGCAGTTGAGAGTAGTCAGCATGAGTTTACAAGTCAAACCATGCTTAACCAACCCAATAGCTTCCTGCAATGAGATGAGTGGCTCCGTGGATGAAGGGAAAGCAGTGGATGTTTATCTTCACTTTAACGAGGCTCTTGACATTGTCTGCCACAACATCCTCAAGAGAAAATGTTGAAGTACAGGCTAGATAAATGGACAGTGAGGTGGACTGAAAACTGGCTGAAGTGCTGGGCCCAGAGGGTTGTGATCAGTAGATCAAAGTCCAGCTGGAGGCCAGACACCATCAAGGGTCTTGATACTAGGGCTAGAACTGTTTAATCTCTTCATTAGTGGCTTGAATACTGAGGGCAAATGCGCCCTCAGCATGCTTGCAGGTGATATAAACCTGGGAGCAAGA
>JBCJKH010018917.1:0-11445 GCA_039877255.1 Loriculus beryllinus | reverse complement strand
TTCCTTGGGCAACCCATTCCAGTGCCTCACCACCCTAACAGTAAAGAATTTCTTCCTTATATCCAGTCTAAACCTCCAAGTTAGCTTCTGATAACCTTAAATAGGTATAATAAAACAAGTGAGAAAAAGAGATCTTCATCTGAACTGAATTGATTATGTAGGCTGTACTGAACCATACTTTTGATGTCATCTGTTCACTTTGCATTCAATGGATAATGGTAAGGTATTACTTACTCACTTTGAGCATCTGCAGCAGAATTTGCTTCATGTGGGGTTAAATATTACTAATACAGTAGAAGTATGTGCTGAGATTTTAGTTAATAGCTGCATGAGATGTCAAGAATTAGGCCTTTTTTCCTTAAAATATGTTTATGCTCTTGATTCATACATTGGCATTCTCTGGCCTTCTGCAGAGATAGTCAAATTATCCATTGTAAAACATAATTCAGCAAATGTGTTCCTCTTATTGTCACTCAAGGCACAAGCCAGTTGTATTCATAAAGATTTACTAAGTAGTTTATGCAGTTGAAATCATCAGTTTTGTTCTTTATTGATTGTATTCTTCAGATGTTTAACAGTTTGTCAATTCAATGTGTTCTTAATGGTACAAAACTGCTGTTGTTTTTTCCTTCCCTGATGTGATATAGTGTAGCCCTTGCCCTGCTTTTTTTAAGTGTACTGCTAGCCTGACCGAATAACTTGAATATTCCTTTTAGTTCCTGTTTAGATTGTTGGGCAACACCATACTAAAACTTTGATGCATTTTAATTTTGCTGATAAAGTGGATTAAATGATCCCATTGGTCTAAGTAACACAAATTAAATCTGATCCCAAAGAAATGTCTTAAAGTATGCTATCTCAATTCAGAGCAATGTTACAAATCTTTATACTAAATGATTTGCCATTTTCTCAGTCCAGCTAGCAGGTTAGACTAAAGCACAAAAGTATCTGTAAAAAAATCAAAATATCAAGGGTGTTTGTTAAGATTTAAACCAAACCCCTCTAATTCTCTGGATTTCTGTTTTTGTCAATACTTTAAATACATTGTCATTGAGAACTGCTACTTAATAAGGCATCACTAATTTTCTCAACAAATTTTACTGATGAATGCTGTTTTCTGCAAAATTTAACATGCTGTCATAAGACTGAAAATGTTATTCATAAGTTCACAAGATTCTTTTGCTTTCCATCACATGTGGTATTTCAATATATGACCACTATTTAACAAGATTATCATAATATTGCAACACTTTATAGTATTTTAAATTCTGTTTTGGTATAGAGAAAAGCTTGCTGAATAATGAAGAATTTTAGTGCAAGCATTAAAGGTTCATGGTACTTTGAATGTGTGTGGAAGCTATTCTAAGGCTTCATACAATGCAGCTCACAAGGTCAAAAGGCAATACTTGGGCATTCCACATTGTTATCAGGAAAGCTGTGGACAGCTTATCGCCCATTGATTATATTGATCACAACTGGAGGCTTTGATAATTTAAAGGGAGGGAGTGTTTAAAGAGTCAGAAAGTGTGATTAGCTTTGCTGGTTTAAGGAGATAGACCAGCTTCTTCAAGAAGTTTCTCAAAAGCAATATTCTTTATTCAGTCAGAATAAAACTGCTATAAATGGGAATGCAGGCCACAGTTCTCAGGACATTGCCTGTTGTCTCCATACCGAGCTCTACGTTTAGGCAAAGTCTGCTAGATTACACCATCAGAATTAGCAATGTAAGACCACTTCTCAGAAGTTTATCAGTCAAGTGCCAGTGTTTACTCTGTACTGCTGTGTGGCTGAGAATTTCAGCACACATGAGATTATGTTCTGGTTTGGTTTTTTTTATCTCAAGATTTTAGGAGAAGTTGATTTAGGTGTTGGTATCCAACTTATGGAAGTAATAACCTAGTTTTAATGCAAATTATGTAATATATTTCCATCTTAAAAGTAATGCTAAGTCAACAATGAATCCCTAATACCATAGTGTTTTGATTGCTTGTCTTGGTTGGAGGGGTTTGAATAGCAAAGCTGTTAGATTTTCTTGGACATTGAGAGAAAAAAAACATGAACTGGTTCTAGATTGTTTCATAGGTAGTACTAAACTAAAAGCTGTAGTGAATTTGGAAGAAAGGGTAGCTTGGGAAGCAGAGATTAGTGCTAACAGTTCTTCTTTACCTTCTCTAAAATTGCCTCAGTTTCTCCAAGACATTGCCTTTGCTGATGTTATGTTTCAATGCAATTGTAGAGAATCAGGTAAGTGTTAATGCTTTGTGTTCTGACCACATCCTATGAGCTTGGTCAGATTCTAGTGTTAGGTTTATGTTTGCTGATTCTGAGACAGCAGGAACCACTCATGCAAGTGGCAGAAATGGAAAATATATCCTACCATGCCACTGGATATCAAAGCATGCATTTAACTGTTATTCCTTAAAACTTTGGAAGCATTAGTGTGAACAAAGAGTCTTTGTCTTTATTCCGGGAATGCAGGTATGGTGAGCAGTGCCAGAGAGAGCTAATAATGAGGTGTCTAGGCAAGCATATTGCTGTGTGGAGTAGTTGTACCAGTTCTCAGGTGTTAGCTGAACAGCAGAAGAGAAGAATTGGTTGTGAAGTTGACCATATATGTGAAAAGAATATGATGGTATAAAAAAATCTTGTATGATTTTTGCCTATTGAAAGGATGGAAAATTCTCTTTCTTTAAATCTGCTGTACTACTTGCTGTATTTCTACAACAGCAGTTCTGTTTCCTGAGGCAGAAAATTAGATTTTTCCATTTTGACTGCAAATGGATAGGTGGTTGTCCCCCTGTTCACTCCAAATTATGCCTGTATGCCAACAGGAGATAATGTGAAATCAATAACAAGTCCAGAAGTAGCAGAAAAACTAACATAAAGTTGGCATATTTTAGCAATCATAACACATGATTGAGCCTTGCCAGATTCCTTTGTCAGAAGCAAATCTTACGAGAGATCATCAAGGCTTTTCAGAAAGGAGAAGTACGTTACCTGTTTAATGGGTGTAGGACAGTTGAGTTGAGACAATTACAGTCCACCAATGTAAAGAAACCTGTCAAGCTTTGGCACAATTCATCCCTTCTGGAAGAAGCCATGGATGTGGAAGTTACTTCCACAGCTGTGGTTGATCTCTTTGGCCTCCAGCTTTGCATAATATTTTTGTACCAGCTGTTGGGGCAGCCATGGCCAGATGTAAGTCAAAGCAGCCCCAATTTAAGTTTAATTTACTCTGTAGAGCTGCGCTGTTCCCATCAACATGAAGCAAACATAAAGGAATTTAAAGAGCCCTTTTCCTTTCCATTCCCTTGTCTTGTAGTTGAAATAGATTGATTATAATAGAAGGATCTGGTTTGATCAAAGTGAGATGACTTATTGAGGTCCCTTGAATTCTATGTCTAAGTGTTAGCTTGCAAGTATTTAGTTAATGGTTATATGAAATCTTGAATGTGTTATAGCTCTTTACTGCTGATGAGGAGAGATAGGAACTTAAGGAAACATCAGCTATGTACAGTGTACAGAGATTAGTTTCATATATGAAAAGAATTACAAGACGTGGTATAATATGAGTTGATTCAGTGAAAAAATCTGCAGTTGCAGTAATCATAACAATAAAACCTGTTCTGTTTGCCTGTGAGCTGTAGCAAACACAGACTATCATAAAATAGTGTATGTGAAATGAACATTGAACTTTGTGTGAATGTATGATAACGTGAAAATCATTTTTAAAAGCTATCACAAAATTGTGTTGAGGAGAGACATAAATTGCCTATTAAACTGAGTAGGTGAAGAAGGTCCATACTCCCTCATCTCTGATAAAGATCCCATAAAAATTTTTTTCTCTACAGAATCAAAATAGATGTGTGACAGCTGAGATGTATCCTCTATATGGCCTTGTCAGTACCTAAAATCATCTTATGCTTGATAACTTCTTTATTTATAGCACATAGTATTTTATAACAATATAGATATGTTATAAGCACTTTATAATGTAGTTACCTAGCAAAGCAATACTGTCAGCAATAATATCCTGACTCAATCCAGTGTTTCCTTCTGAAAAACACTAGCAAACTGGTAATATATTATGCTTAGCTCTGACTACTAATTCTATGCCTTTATTGAAAAATTTTCAAGTTAAACTGGAAAGATTCAATTATTTAATGCAAATTGGCTGTTCCAGAGTTCATGATCACTGAACTGGTAGCACACTGCTAGTGGCATCCATTTCAAATCTAAGGTCTACTCTTAATCCACCAATCATCCAGACTGTGAGTGGTCTGCCACCTGCCATATTACCGTGGTGCAGAGGTCTCCAAGCAGTGCCAAGTCAGTGGTAACCAAAGACCTCTCTTTATGATTGTAAGTCTTTTTCCTTAGAGAGGGTAGGGGTTTTTAATCAAATTGGCCCCATCAGTCTCTAATCAAGACCAGGTTGTTCATCCCAAATCTTTATTCCTCAGGAAAAACACTCTCATGAGTCCTAGTCTTTCACAGTATAGCTCTGTGGATTATGGGTCACATTTCATGTACACTTTTTGCTGAGAGAGCAATACCAGCTCAAATTGTCTAAAGAAGGAAGGAAACCTTAACGTTTAAGAGTTGTATTAACTGTAAAGTTTATTTTTATAACAGTAAAATCCAGCTTGATTTTGTTCCATCACACTCAACAACTTGCACTTACTTTTGAAAAGGTTTTTTATATAATAGTTACACAAACTATGTTTTTATGGATGATATCTTGATTTGTGTTTTTCAGAGACTGGATGGACATGTTCAGTCCCCCCATCATTCCTAGAAGCCAACAGCTGGAAAAGCACACTAAATCGTCAACAAATCAGAGTACTCCAGGTAGGAATTTATGAAGACAATGTAAAGGTCCTGGGTAGAAAGACATTTTGAAATGCTGTTTCTGTAGTGCTAGTGCTGCCTTTTCATAGTTTTCTATACTGCAGCATTTTGGTTCAAAGTTCTTTTTACTATTCTTAGCTCAAGCTGGTAGAGTTGTCCATGCAGTATTATTTGCCTTTGATAAAAGAACAAATTAGGTAGTTGAAGTTTCCTAATGTTCCGACTTGATACAGATTAACTTAAAAAATGCATCTTGTTTGTTTAAAATAAGTAATTTATGCTATTGGGATGGCAAACCTATGGAAGAAAGAGTGCAAAGACTTAAACATTCTTGTTCAGAAGCACAATTACACTTATGTGATATTTCATTTACAAAGAAAAATTTCAGATTTAGCTTTAAATGTGATCTCACCATGATTTCCTGTGTAAAAACTGTTGTCATCACCTGAAGTGTTACAAGTTTTTGTTTATTAGTGGTATTTGCTTAATAAACAGCAAAGAACTCAGCTAAAACTGGAAAGTCAACAACAGTAGCATAAAACAAATATCTTGGTTTTTTCAAATGCCATTTTTTCTTATGAGTTGTCTTAAGAAACAGGGTAGATACCTAAATTTTTCTTCAACTCTGGAGAATTCAGTGTGAACTCTCATAAATCTGACCTGTGTATTTTGACTGCCCAAAGGATCATGTCTCAGTGACTTACTGTCTAAAACAAATTATGCCCCTCAAATGGGGGATGTTTTCATAGATGTATATTTGTAATTGTTTATGACAGCAAAATGGAATTTTGCTGTCAGGAAGGGACCTTGCTTTGAAGAATCAAATCATAGGTTTTGGTAATGGTTCTAAGTAAGCAAAAGAGAACTGGACAGTAATCCTTCAGTTAGAGACATGTTGGATATAAATTTGTCTCTGAATTTTTTATGTTAGTATTAGGAGGCGTGCTGCAGGAAACCTACAATTTCTGTAGACTTTAAAAACTGTATTATCATCTTTAAAAAAGAAGCATACTTAGGAATTTGTTGCATTTCTTCTGTTATTCGCACTGGAATTTCCACAGTGTTTTGTGAATTGTTCCTAAACTCATTTTCTTTTATGCTGAATTACTTTACATCGTATGTTTGTGGCTGCACATTTGCAGAATCGAAAATCTCTATATACCGTAGGTTTTTATGATGGCTTTTTGTTTTTGTTGTGTCCTGTGGCATGTCTCTACCAGTTAGTTTATCTTAATCATTTCACTTGAGGTTACTCATTCGTGTGATGAAAGAACAGTTTTGTTACTGACAGTCAAGTACCAAATCTGATCAGCAAACTGAATGTTCAGATTCATTCCATAATATTCTGCTTCCCTACTCATTATTTTCTTAAAAATGCCACATTAGAAAATGAATTATTTCTCATCTTGGACAGTGACTTAATGGTTACAAGATTATTGTGTGTGTGTGTGCAGTTTTCCAGTATTCCAGTTATCACAGGATAACAAAACCGTATTATCAGAACTGAAAATCTGTAGTGATTCATAATGTATTCAAGATACTAACTTTATCTAAAACTGTCCTTAAAGAAAACCAGGTAGTATAGCATTAGTACGTTTATAAAGATTTTTATAATTCTTATATTTAGAAAAAAATGTTTAAATTGGGGCACATCTTTGGGGAAGAAAGGGGATTAATTTCTAAGAAAGCATTATACTCTGTAGTTCCTTAACATTTGCAGCAGCATTAATTAAATAGGGAGACATAATGAGAAGTTTTCTATTCAGCAGGTTTCACAAGACAATAAAGAGGAAAATTTAGGCTCATAAATATGATTAATTTCCATAAATTTTATCCTTCTTGGGCATTGCTAGTTCTGATTTATAGACAATTTCATCTTGACATAACAAAGTTTCCCCAGTAGGTGACAGAGTCATGAATCCTAGGAACTTCAGGAACCACAGCACTGAATAGTCTTTCTTGGACTACAGCTGTTGACAGCAGTCATGTGGTAACCCTGCAGCACATAATTACAGTATAGATTTGAGCACTGCAGTTCCATGCTCAAGGATCATATCTGAAAAAATATTAGCAGTGTTCTTTCCAGCAGCCCTTCTGCTGACAGCTGATCCAGTGCAGTTGCCTTACTTCAGGGTCAGAATATGATCCATGTATCTTAAAGTGAGATTTGCTGCAAGCCATTTTCTAGTATTAAAAGCCAGAATACAGGGAAAATATATTTTCATGAAGATGGAAACTGTTTATTTTAGTTCTCCAGATTGTGGTGACTGTGGAACCAGTGTTAACAGAATCCAAACAACAACAGTTTATTTGTACATTTATTTCAGAGTTCAGAAAAAGCTGCTTCATGCCTTCTCCATTCTTTGTTATCCTGGTTTAAATGTTCTGAGCAAAAGCTGTTCTTCATAAACACAATAGCTCCCTTGATTTCAGTGGGGCAGCATTCAAGTATTCAGAGGTATTAACTATCTTCAGTCTTTCAGCTCTGAACTGAAAAACACTTATCCCTCTATATTGTGTATCTCAGGCTTGAGGTTTCATTGAAAATCAAGTTATTTGCTAGCCTAAAATACTTTTTAATTTTGTAGTGATTTAAGAACAAAAGCTTTGATTTTGCATTCACCATGATATTCAAGTTAAACTGCCAAGAGGTTTCTTTCATGCAATCCTGAGCAGCTTCAACTCCAAAAGTGTGGACCGTGGTAGCGTAAACAGCTCTGGAAATATTACTTGAAAGGGACTCATTTATCAGGAAATTTGGCCATGGACACTTCATTCCCACATATGGTCAAGTTGTACACAGTGCACCATCTGAAAGTAGATGGCTGCTTGCTAACTCAGCCATTACACATTAGCTGACATGTAGAAGAATGTAATTTAATTTAATTATTGCATCTTTTTAGGAAGTGAAATGAAATGAAGTTTTTGTATGTTTTTTTAATCTGTTCAAAACTGAATACCCCATACTGCCATTAGAAATCTGTTGCAACATCTAGAATTGCCTTAAAATGCGTTTGATGATATTGTGAGATGGTGAAAGAAAAAAGCCTAATTTTAAAAACAATATCTATGTAAAAAACTAAGTTCTTGTTCACACAAAAGTACATGCAGGGAATTACTGCTATAAAGATATAAATCCAGCTAGTCCTGGATGCAATCTAATTCTGATCCGGTGTGAATTTGAGGTATAAAGAGAAAGAGATATACCTCAATGAGTGTGGAGAATTCTATTTTGATACCAAACCTGGGAGTATACCGAGAGAGGAGTTCCCAGGTAAAGAGGGAAGGAGATTTAAGCTTAGAGAAGAAAAGAAAATCACTTCGAAAAGAAGCATGGACAAGCAAAATAATAAAAGGAAAAATTCAATGGAAATAACATGGTTTTCAAGAGAAAATGTAAGGCTGTGTAAGGGAGTGAGGCATGGATGCCATTTGCTGGTGTGCTATGATCTGAAGTGTAGAAAAACACATTCAGTTCTACGCCTTCTTTCTGCACTGAGTAATTTTTCCCAAGAGCTATCCACACAAAATACCTCAGTTAACCTCATTTAACTCACCAGGACTGGTGAAGTACTCACAGCAGGGAGGGCAACAACTTAGCTTTACCTTTTTACCTTTGGTTACAGTAAAAGACAGTTTCTTTCTGATGGCATTTGGTAATGAGGAAACAAAAATGACATCTATTCCAAAAAGCTAAAGTGCACGCTTCTGTTTGCATTAATGCACCAGCCTACTCTCTGGTCTCTATATAACGTAACCTGTGTATTGTGGCATGATCCTGGCTGTAGATAGATTCTGAGCATTGTGAAACTGCTGCTGTTAGCATAAGAGACCATTACTTATTATGGAGTGTTAGGGCATATAAAGAACATTCAGTTTGTATTAGCAGTCTAAGAATGAGATGGACATTTATGGTGAAATTCAAGGTACAGATTGTGTGCAACTGTGAATTACTTGCTATCAAAAAGCTGTAGATTATACAATTTTGATTTAGTTTATGTGAAAGACAGGTTTAGAAAAGGAACTCTAATATATAAAGCATCTGTAATAGATGTCTGTATGGTGTTATCAGTATATTTTAGTAACCTGAAAACATTCTTGCATTTTACATAACTTTTAAAAAGCTTAGATTTAGATGTTTTGTTATCTAAAAGAATCTTATTTCCTCTCCAGTATTAAAAGCTCTTTTGTACAGATCTACCTATACTGGATATACTGGGTATTTAGGTGACATATTGGATACCAGACATTCACATTAATTCTTACAGGCCTTAAGTACACACTTGACTATCTTTGTTCATGCTAAACCATTATTGTTTAAGAAGGTCATTGAGAAAAATAGCATTTAGGAATCCTTTGATCCACCACCAGTAAAAGTACTTCTGGGCAGCTGCTCCATTTGGAAAGTCCAGCTGTTTACCAATCTCTGACTGACATTATTTCACCTCAACTGAATACAAGTCTTCAGAAATACAATAAAAATGTGAGTTGCTGCTGTCTTGAAGGTAACAATTCAGGAGTCAAAAGATTATACACTTCAAAGAAGAATTCTGTCACATCTGACAGAATGGTATTTCCATGATATTGTCTGAGTGAATAAGAGTGATTTGTTCATACTTCTTCCACTTGACACAGGTGAAGATGACCTCAATGCTGAAGAAGATGAGGAAATTTTGACTCTTCTGTATGATCCATGTTTGAACTGTTACTTTGATCCGAATTCTGGGAAATACTATGAATTAGCATAGTCGGACTGTGAGAAAATATAATTTTATATTTGGAGTATCATTCAATGCTTTGTACAGTGTGACTAAGCTGTAAAATTTATCATGAAAGTTAAAACTTGAGTTAACCAATAGTTTTACAAACAGATTAATATATTTTGTAAATGGTGTCTTATTTTTATAGTTCTCTTTTAAGTTGTAATGCAGTGGAAAATTACCTAACATGAAAGTTCCTTGTGACTGTGACATTTGTGAGTCTAATTTATTTCCAGTGTTCAGAGGGTCTGTATCAAACAAGCTAAGTTGAATCAAGGTTTGTGGTGTTACGGTTTTACTCAAATAAAATGTTTTCATTGCTCGTTTACTGTGTGTTTTTAATTGGTTCTTTGCTATCTTATTCCTTGTACTGTAAGATATAGTGTTCAGAGACCTCCATTTCATAAGCTGTCCCTTTATTTATCAAGAGAAAGCAGTATTTTCCTCATCTTCAAGGAGTTCTTTACTGTTGCATGTTACAGTAATGGGATGATGGTAAAGCTGCAGTGTGTGCAGTGTGGTGCGTTTTTAACTGCATGGACAATTTATAGATGGAGACCAAAACCAGGGTAAATATGGCAGGCTCTGGGAGAATCAGCTACTGTCTACTTTACTGATGTAATTTAACACAGGACTGAAGAGCAGGAAGAATGATTGGTTCAGCACTCAAAAACTGGAGCCTTGTTTCATGTAAGGCAAGGTGCGTATATGGTTCGTATTGGAAGCTGTGCTCGGAGTGCAGCTCTGACTTGTTTGTGTTAGTTTTTCTGTTATACCTTCCAATAAAACACTGTGATTTATCTTACCTGCCTGTATTGGGTTTCAGTGCAGTTTTCAGTGAGGGTCCTAGAGTTCAAACTTAGAACTTTCAGTTCTCTGCATCACTGTGCAACTAGTTATTGTGGCACATGAGGAGGTTTAGTTTGCATATTAGGAAAAAAAAAATCATTAAAAGGATTATCTAGCATTGGAACAGGCTGCCTGGGGAAGTGGTAGTGTCACCATCACTGGAGGAATTTGAAAGACGTGTAGATGCAGCACTTAGGGATATGGTTTTTAGTGGTGGACTTGTATTGCCAAGTTAACTGTTGGACTTGATCTTACAGGTCTTTTCCAACCTAAATGATTCTGTAATTCTATAAGATATCCCTGTTGACCATGGAGAAAGATCACAGCCTTTGAAAGTGAAATTATTCTATGAAGTTAATAAAATACTGTACATAGAGGCATGTCAAGCTTTGTTCTAAAAATCCAGTTAACCTGATGCTGATGTTTCTGCCTTGTCATTGCTGCTGTTCGGCTCCAAGCAGTCCCTGACATTTCCAACCCCAGAGCAAGGGATATTCTGCAACACTGTGCAGGGCTGCTTTCCACTAGTGTTCGCCATCTGAGCAATGGGGCACTTGCTCAAAGGGTAAATAAATCATTGAAAAATCAGCTGCCTGGTGTTGAAGAGAAGGTGTTGGGCAGGGGTTGCCCATGAAACAGGAAGTCCAAGGAGTTGTGTTGTAACAGAGCTGAGTTAGTGGAAACAGATTTGGAATTCACCATTTAAATACATAACAGTTTTCTGGAGACAGTTGAAAGGAATGTCAAAAATCACATGTGATTAGAAAAACTTGCCAAGAACTCGACAACAAAATTTAAGTTGGCAAGCAGGTATTCTTCATTCCAGTGCTGGGAGACATGAGGGATATCTCCTCCTAACGTGTCTCATCCCAGCATCAATCAGGCTGTGATTATATTGTTGCTTAATATACATACTTATTGTATTTCCTGTAAAGGACATACATATTGATAACATTTCCCAGAACTACTTTACATAGGTTTACAC
>JBCJKH010018915.1:0-20461 GCA_039877255.1 Loriculus beryllinus | reverse complement strand
TATTCATTCTTCCTAATGTTTCCCAAACATAAATCTGAAAAATACGCTATAGTGTTTTCATAAGGAGACATTGTATTTACTTCAACAGTAGAGAGGAACATTCAAAACAACTTTGGACAGAAATGGAGAAACATCCCACTGAAACTAGAGATGGAGGCAAAGTATTCAAGGTGGAATTTGTCCAGTGCAGCACCTTTGCAGAAGTGCTGTAAGGTACCTTGAAATGTAGACATTTTAAATAGCACTAAAAAGTTTTCATACACAGCAGTACAGCGTTGGGTAAGATAACCAGATTTCATTTAGGTCTGATGCTCAGTTTTGTGTTCTGGTACAGAGTACTGTGCTTGCAACATAACTGTCATCCTTCACATCAAATCTTTCAGAGAAACTGTAGTAAAGGGCTGGACTGGAGTATCTGTAAAAAAAAAAATATACTTTGTATTCCCTTTCTTATGCTGTCTTTATCTCTCATGCTTAATGGCCAAAGAATTAGACGACGGAAGAGAGAAGGCATTCCTGTCTGGTACTGGTTCCAAGTTTGAAATGAAACTGACACTAATAGCTCTAAATTCTGTGCATAGCCTGCACAGCATTCAGCCTCTTGATACAGGTTGCTATGAAAGATGAAAAGGATTTGAGAGAGCCAAAAGAATTTGAGTTGCTGTACCAGTATAAGCAATGGTTTCTGAGAATATTAGGATCCAGAACAGCCTCCTTTTACACATATATATATATTTATTCTTTTTAACTTTACTTGCTAAATCATTGTGTGAGCCATTGTTAACCTGTGCATTCAGTCTGATGATGTAGAGACAATCAGCATTGTGCTCTGTAGAACAGCATTGCAGGAGTGTAAATATCAGACTCTCCCCTCCCCCCCTTTTTTTTTCTTTTTTCTTTCATGTGTACAGATCTGAAAACAAATATTTTAATTTGCGTTGTCTAGAGCCAGGAGCAATGCAAACAATTGTAATTCTGTCTTCATTGATAATGTGATGACTCCAACACAACATTCTGCGCTGAAGAGGTTTTTTGCCCTTTGAAGAGATGCAGAGGATAGGATGACACCATTTACAGAAATAATAAAAAATGTTTCAGCCACACATGCATTTAACAAATGAAGTATCATCTTTGGACTTGTTCATATGTGGTTGCTTTTAATCTGAGTAAACAACTGAATTGATTATTGAGCTGATAGAGCTGTACATGCTGCAGCTTTTTGCATTGCTGTGCATCAGGAGTGTATTTGGACCAGTTTTACTGCTGTTTGGATGAGAATTAATTTTGCATAAGAAGACGTAATTCTGTAGGCAAACCTCACTGCTAGAGATATTTTGTTGGCTTATCAGCTGCCTTCCCAGGCTGCTTTTATCTGTTGCAGGCAAGCCTTTCCATGGCACCGCTATCATACGTGTTTGCAGAGAACAGATACTGGCTTCTTATTCTGAATGCAGGCTAAAAGCACTGCTCTTTGGCATTGTTCTCAAATCCTCTAAGAGTCAACATCATCTTCCTTTCCTGATAACTCTTTGTGTGCCTGATCATTATGTTTGCAGTTAGACCCACACAGAAACCCTAAATGCTTTCTCCCTGTAGGAAAAGACTACAAAGAAAGCTAAGAAGCTTTCATCATTAGAGATGAGCTGTTTTTGAGGCCATTGTAAGGCTGTTGGTATGGGTAAGTTGTTATAGCCATACTGGGAAGAGGCCTAAGAGAGCTTGAGGATGATGATGCTTCCTCAAAATCGTGTCAGTGTAAACTTTTCGAGAACTACTTGTGTTGATAATAAGGGTAGTACAGAAAGGATAGCTCTGGTTAATTATCAGAAGATGATCTGGTGTTGTTCCTCACTAGTCTGTGAGTAACTATAGCTCATAGTGAAGTAAAACAAAAAATTGTCAGGCACATTTCACCTGAGTGAAGTCCACCCACATGTAGGCAGCTAACAGAGGTACCTAAACCAGAAGCTTAATGATTACCCTGAATGTCTTCCATAGTGTGTCTCTAGAGGAGGAAGTCACGAACCCCCAGTGAGAAATATTTATGTGAAGTATTTTCCTCATTGTGGTCTTTAACAAGAAAGTCTGAGGATGCTCTTAGCTTGGATAGCTTGCTCACTTCCTTTGAGCCTGTGGTTGCCGTTCTAAATGCTTAATCTGACAGACTATTTTGAGTATCTGTAAATTATTAGATTATTATTGAATGATGACTGTTAGGGGTCTATTAAGGGAATATAATTATAAAAGGGCTCTAATTCATCTTGCCTTTTACATTTTCAGGTGACCTAGTAAAATCTGTGCTACTTAGTGTGTGATGATTAGGATTTCTAGGACTCTTTGGATATTTTATTCTCTGATCATGTGTATGTTAAGTACCACTAAAATGTTGAATAATAAACTGGGTACCACTGTAAAAAACAAAACCAAAAACCAGCAATAAAACAAATAAATCAGAAACCAAACCAAACCAAAAAAAAAGAAAACCCAAAGAATTGGCAGCCAAGAGCATTTAATTACATCTGTTTGTTTGAAAAGGCTGAAGACCATGGAACAATGTGCTGAATGTAACGAGCAAGAATTGCCACCCTGTGCTTTGCATGTTAAAAGTAATGAGGGCAGTCCAAACAAAATTATTTGCATTCTGTCCAACTTTGCTTGAAAACACCATACAGTTCCACAGAATAGCTTAATTGCTTAGTATAGTATAATTGCCAGGCATGGGGAGTAATATCATCTACATGTCTGACCATGAAATGAACCAGAGAAGCTGCTGTTTTTTAACAGCTTGGTTTGGACTTATCTGAGCTTTAGAATTGTTATAAGTGTAAATCCAGATGTTGATCGCTGTAGCAGTACCTTATGTTCCATCTTCCTGCATCGTGGTGTTACAGACTTGTGGATTTTGGAGATCCCCAAAACCATCAAATGGGGGGAATCACAGAATCATAGAATAGTTAGGGTTGGAAAGGACCTTAGGATCATCAAGTTCCAACCCCCACGCCGTGGACAGGGACACCTCCCGCTAGACAGAACTAAACTAAATCAGAGGTTGTGCCTGTCAAGTCCTGGGTAGGGGTAGGAACAGCCTGTGTCTGACAGTGATGTCTGGCTCTGTCCTGCTGCACCTGTGGAAACAGGGTGAGAAGGCCTGGGTGTACTTGGGAAGTTTAATCTAATAAAAATTCAAAGTTTGCAGGAGTTTTAAATAGTGCAGTTTTAATGGCTGCTTTCTGTTTTCCGGACAGTTAACATCCATTACAATTTTATTTGTTTCATGGACTTCCCCAGGATGCTCTAAATATGGAATAGAAAGATGCTGTCCAAGCATTTGAGTTGACTGTGGTGAGTGCATTTGTAATATAATGTGTATCTGTGTATTTTCAGGAGGAAGTGATTCTCAGGAGTTTAGAATAGGAAACAAAATTGGTTATACGCTTAGGTGATACATACCAGGCTAAAGCTGTGTTTGGGAAACAAGCTTCTCTCTGGGTATGTGTTCTCTCATGTTCTAGCTTCGTGTACAGTTGTTTATATTCCTGTGATTTCACAAAGCAGATGCATCTTCTGTTTGCTTGTAGTTATTTTTTGCAACTGAATTAGTCATTTGCTGATATCACGTTCAAATGTATGCGAAGATAAATATGGATAAGAATAGGTTCCTCATGTTGTAGTATTAAAAATAACTACAATTGTATTTTTTGTTGGAACACTCTGAGGTATGAAGGAGAAATTATATGACATAGGGTAACATACTGTCAGTGTTTCTTGCATCAAGATCAGTCCCCTGATTTTTGCCTGCTTGTTGAGTTCATCCACCCTTGTGGAATCATCCAACATGTGGTAACAGCTTAAGTCTTTCTCTTACTTGTAACTGGATCACAAAAAGAAAGCTTGCTATTAGTAGTGAGGTTAGGCATTCCTTTTTTTTTTTTGTTTGTTTGTATGGTTTTGTCTTGTTTTTTGTTTTGTTTTATTGTTTTGCTTTAATTCTGTACAAACAAAAAAGAACAGCTTTCAATGGATCACAGCATGTTTTGCTTTAAAGTCCTGGGTGAAAAATGCAAATGTGAAGAGAAATCCAAGGTACCATCAACAACCAAGCCAAAAACTAAGCAGTAGGAGTTGTTTGGCAAGGCATGAGCCTAGTGACATCTTCTGTTAATAAACATAAGTGGCTTCCATTGCAAATGCAGAAGATTAGTTCATATCCTCATAGAAACAGCTGTCGCACTTATCAGTTCACAGACTTTGTTTCTGAAAGTGAGGTTTATGCATCTGGGAAAAAAAAAGTCCACCCCCCAAAAAAAACCTCACAACCGAAAAACCCCAACAAAACAAAGAGAAAACGAAGTAACTCGCAGTAGATGCCTAAATACGGATTTCTTTCTTTGGAAGCAAACCTCAGCAATCACTCTTACGGTTTTTGTCCTAAGTATAAATCAGTTACAATAGAGTAACACTTGCACTTTAGGTCTTACTAAAAGACAGCTGAAGCTGGTAGTAATATCAGTAATGATTCCACTGACTACACTGAAGTTTGAATTTTATTTTTTTTAGAGAAAATAACCTTTTCAATGTAATTTTATTAGAGACAGACTGCATGACCTAGCATGCAACATTCAATATGCTATCTAGACATATTTCTTATTGCATATGCATTAGAGAAGGTATGTTGTGAATATTATGCATTTAAAATGAATTTAAATGATATTCAAATTAGGTATATGTGGGCTTCATCTACTCAGTTAATTCAGTTTAAACACAATTGGCTTTGAATTGCACTGAAGGCATGAATATTTTATGATTTTATTGCAAAAATGGCAGAAGATACACTAGCTCTTTCTCTTGCTGTTAGCAGGATTTTAACTTTCTGGCAGTGTCATCTCGTTTATAGTTTTGTTTTATTTTGTTCTCCCCTGTCTTTTGCATCCTTCATGAAAAGTTTTTGGGTAAGATAATTTTTAGTTTGGTTTCTTTTTTCTAAAGTTGTCATAGTGTCTAGGACTTAGTATTCAGGCTACATGTTTTCCCTCTCTGCCCCCATCAGTATTGCTTTTTGAAGGTACTTGAGTAGGAAGTACTTGGTGATGATGGAAAATTTTAATCTATGCTGCCTTTAGTTAAATAGTCTTTGCTCTTCTACTTATTTAACTTTTCCTTAATGCCTATAGCTGAAATTCACTAGCTGTTCTCAGTGAACACTCTGTGTGCCCACTGTGATGTAGAGTGGGATAAGAGTGATCATGCAGAGGTTCCTCCTACCAAATATTAAATCAAAAAACAGTATTAGTTGCTTTAAAAAAAACCTGAACAAAATAGTAATAAAAACCCCACCCAACAAACAAAAAAACCCCACTCCAAATCCAAAATCCCAAATCCAAACCTACCAACAAAACCACCGAGATGCCAGAACCATCAGTACCACATGTGCACCTGAGGAAGACAGAAAATCAGTTACAAAGAGAGACAGCAAATGGCAAATCAATCCTAATGATTATTTTTTATTATTTTTTTTTTCTCAACAGGTTCACAGTCAGGATGTAATCTTCTGTAAAATGGAAACCTGTGAAGAAAGATAACAGTTGGAGTTAAAAGTAGCGGCTGAATATTTCTCTTCTTAAGCATCAGCTTATTAAAACGCTATGTTGATTTGGAAAGTTGCAAGAGTGAACTGCAAAGTTTTCCTCAGCTCAACTGATGGGTTTCTTAGTCAGTTTTCCAAGTCACTCATGTTCAGAGATGGTGTGTGATGGAAAAAGCACCATGTCTCTGTGTTTGTAGCCCCTGATTTTTGGATTAGTTTGCTGTATTGCTGAACCGATTTCGTTTTGAAGGGCAAGGAGTGAATGTGATGGATTTATCTTCAGAGATGAACAAACATGGAAGGAATCCAGTAAGTCATAAGCTAGAAGATCAAAAGAAGGTAAGATTATCTTTAATTATATTTAATTACATTTAAACCACTTGCAAACTTTGTGATGATTTTTAGTAAACTGGAAATTAATGTGCTTTTGAGGATAGTTTGCTGTGCTTACACATTAATGCAGTATAGCGAACTGCTGTTATGGGACCCTGTTTCTTCATTGTCTAGGAATTTTCCTTCAAATACTGCTTGATTGCCTAGTAATTTCATATCAAAAGCTCCATGAATTTGTCTAGCAATTTGTTTGGCAAAACCTTCACTCATTATCAATGATGAGTTCATGGCATAGATTTGCTGATCCAAAGTAAGTATCTGATCAGCCTGAGACAGTTCGAGATCTTCATCTTTTACAGTGGATGTGTGAATAGACCCTTCCTATTGTGTCCTACTAGTAGTTTTGTATAATTTGGTTTTCCAGTAATTTGTTGTGCTTTCAGTTTTACTCTTCAGTACCCGAGGCATTTTAACCATGCTTCCACAATACAGAAAATCCTTTCAGATTTTCCTTCTGCAACAAGGGAAGGGAAGTCTGCCCACTTCTGCAGCAGACTGTCTCAAAAGGTTCATCTTCCCAGTTCTTCTTCTTTACTTGTACTATGGTCTGGAAATTTTTCTAATGTTTATTTAATAAAACTCAATTTCATGCTTTTTTAATATCTTTGAGTCCTCCTATTTTCCAATGCTTTATTGGTATTTTGGTATTATGTTCATAGATTTTCCTGGGGGAGGGTGGCAGGAGTGGGGGGCTGGGGGAAAGGTATTTTTGTGTGTGTGTTTGCTTGTTTAATCTCAGTTTATTAGAACTTCAAAACTCTATAATACTTCTTGTGCCTGGGATCTAATGTAAGATGGCATTGGATGGCAACCAGCAGAGAGAGTGAATTCTGGTGAGAGTGCTCTGTAGCTGTGGTGCACTTCATACTAGGCCTTAAAATGAGATTTACTGATGTCTTTGAATAACTGCATAGGTTCAGGGGGCTGTTAATGTTCAAATCATGTGTCAGAGCGCAGGTTATGTACTTTATTATTAAAGAGGCTTATGATAAATGCTGCTGGGTTGAGTCTTTGAATTCTGCTTGCTAATGTTTTAAATAATTTTTGATCTTGTTTGGGAAAAATAAAAATTAGAAGAATTTATGGGCAACATAAATTAACCAGTTTTTAGACCTGTAAAATTAGATACTTTGCTTCAGTGCCCCTGAGATTTGTATGTGTTAATCTAAGTCATTTGATCACAGCTAATAGGTCTTTAAAGTGCAGAGACTTAAAGGAAATATACTGTGATAGAGCATGTGATGACATTTTTGTGGAAATACAATGTCATTGAACATTCTTTTATAATGGAAAAAACACAGGAGAGTGATAGGAGATAACCTGTTTAGAGCATGGGACTTTCTCCAACTCATAATTCCAACCCTTCTGTGACACAAAAGAAAAGCTGAGAAATGTTAGCATTAGTCTTGCCATCCAGTGAACTCTTCTCTGAACCATTATTGTCTGATGTGGAATCAAGTATGCTCGAGTCCCCTCTTCCGCCAGCCCCCTCCTTACTCAAAGGGATTTTTTTCCCTTCATGTCTAATACCTGCAGATTCACTTCTAGAGCCTGACTCTTCAGATTGCTTAGGAGGAGAATGTTTGTTTCAAAGAGGATCTGTTGTACCTCAAGGTCAAATGTTTTCTTTAAGCCAATCTGTGGGTATTTTATCCAGCTGTAGAACTATGCAACAACCACCGAAGGCTCTGCAGCTGCTAAAAGTCTTTGCTCCTGTGGTGTGACTGATGCTGAAGTAAATGTAGTGATAATAAACAGTAATCTAGTTAGTTTTCCTTCCATTCAGGAATCCTTACTAGTTATTTAGTATCATTCTTATGCTAGCATTGACTTCATTATAGAAGGCTAATATTTTAATAAAAAGAGGATTTAAAAGTGATGGGTAAACACAAGAACCAATGGTAATTCAGCTATCTCTTTATTCTGTGTTGGTTGTGAAGCAAATTTTGAAATATGCTAGATGGAAATGAGTGAAATAAAAATGGACCAATTAGGAAATATTGGCTGACTTACTGGCTGACATGGATGCCTTAGTGTGCTTTGCCTGGATCAGACCAGGCAGAAGTCAAACGGAATCTCTTGGATAGCTCATATTCTATCAAAAACTGAAAAATCTTGTGTTCTGGAAGGATTCAGCTGTTGTATTGCTGCAGAATGCATTGTCACTGGATGGTTTTCTGCATAGGGATTTTAGGAGAAAATAGTGGAGAAAAAAACCTAATTAAGGCTATAACACTTCTCCATTTTAAAAATTGATTGTGGTTTGGCATTGAAGTTTTCTACTAATTTCATAGTTTATGTATATGCAGTATAGTTTCTTTCTTGTGATCTAGATTTGGGCCTAGGCAACTATGTGGGTTTAGCATATGAACTGTCATGTCCATAGGACACTTGGATACACTTCTTACCTCAAAGCCCATAAAATGCTATCATATGCATTTTACATAGTTGCATATTCATTTTATGGCTCCAGAACTACCAAGTTCTTTAACCTTTCTGTAGCTTCAAGATACAGTGACAGTTTTACTGATTTCTGGCAGTAGCCTGTTTGTCTGTGGGACTGGCAGGTGTCTGCGCTGATACCCAGGTGTTTGATCCTTGTGAGCACAAAATGAAAGCTCAAGCGTGAAGTGGGAGCTTTCGGTAGCTGTGTGGAAGCAGCAGTTCAACTTCTGTGGCTGAAGTGTTGGTGAAAGAAGGGGAACAGGCTACAGGAGGCAGCACAAAGTGGAAAAGGTAGAGTCATTGTAATGAGTTAATTTGACCTCCTACAGAAGCAAGTATAGGTCTTTGCTCTACAAACTCTTCTAGCTGAGTGCAGAACCGCATGAAATTAGTTGTGATCTAAAATATCCCAGTTTTGAGATGTCCATCAGCTTCATTTGCTTGAGGACCATGTCTTTATATATCTCACATACAAAACATGCCATTCCTTCCTCCAAGCTGGACGTGCCAGGCATATAGCTCCGTCATGTAGAGATTTCAGGTTAAATACTGTGCTCTGTATCTATTTTCCATTTCCATAATGCACTGTAATTTGTTATTTAAAAAGTATGATAGCATTCCAGGCTTTAGTACATAAATTCTGGAAAGCAGCAAATGCATGGATCGCCATTTACAGTATGGTGTGTGGGCTCACAATTTTAGCACATGGGAAATGGTAGGGAGCGCTAGGAATTAGCAGTTTAAATAACAGGTTTCTGTAGGCAACTTGTTATATATAATCATTTTTAAAATACAGAAAAGACTGCTTTATCTATCTGTATTTCATCTCAGCAGGGTTCTTCTGTTTTCAAAATCAACAGATAAATTTGTCATCTGCTGCCATATGCATGGCTGTTAAATCCGTAAAATACATATCCAAAAATTCCTGACTGCTTCAGTCATTTAATTTTAGTGTTCTACAGCAACACCACCACCACCACCACCCCCCCCCCCCCATTTCCTGCCCTCCCCCAGGAAAGTCCCATTCTGGTAATTTCTTTGAGGCAATCCAGGTTACTCGGTATCTTCGAAAAACGCTTGCTGCAGGGAGGCAAAGCCAAGCCCTTGAATGATGCTGCAGCTTTGGCCTTGTTAAAGTCTGGAGACGGGGTGGGAACCTCAGGGTGAGCTTCACTGTGGGTGTGCCAATGAGTGTGAGGCAACATGCACGCAAATGGCACAGTTTGCAGTACCCTCAGGTATTGTTTATGTACCTGACCCTGTGTAAAACCTATAAATTTTTCAGAACTATAGTAACGTACAAAATGCCTCCCATTAACAATAGTACTCTGGCCCTTAAAGGTCTGTTATATCTGCTTTGTCTGCTAATTTACCACTCTCTGTTTCACAGTCTAGGGTGTTTCAGACAAGCCTACTGAGTCCTTACTACCTTAAACTGAAATATATGTGCCTAGACTTAAAATCCATCCTGCAGAATACAGTAGTAATGATATTCTTACAGAATTGTTAGTTTCCAAAAGAGGAAACATTGCACCTCCACTGACACCACTGACACATTGCTTGGAGCTCTGCTTGAATGTTCTTTACACATCTGCTTGGATGATCTTGACCCAGAATGCTTGCTATGGTCAGAGGGATGGTTTTTCATCACAGTTTCTTTTAAAGTCTCTCAACCAAAGACCTTGGCCCTTCTGTTTAGGGACTGATCCAAACCAAATGAAACTGAAGGAAAGTTTTTGGTACTGTACCACTCCCCTCACATGCCCCCCCCCCCCCAAATATGTGCTTTAAAGTGAAATATGATAAAGTGCAAGGATCTCGGTTGCTTTCAGAACAAATTTCATTATTCAGTCTTTCTTTTCTGTAGGCACAGGAGCCATTGCACTCAGAGGGATTTTTTTAATAGACACCAAGACTCTATTACTGGGCAATAATTAAATTTAATTAATAGGCAGGAATACCAAACAAGCCTTGTCTGCTTGTCATCTTGTTGGATGTTTTGCTCATCTCCTCAGTAGCCATATGGAGAATTAGTTAATGTCCAATAATCTTTTTGTTTGATAGCATAAAATAGTATTTTATTGTCAAAAGCATCAGGCAGTATTGAATATGCAGTCCTTCAAGAATCAAATCAAGAGAGAGGGTTTAGTAGGGATAGATGAAATAGGAGTAATCAGCATGTACATCACCCTTTTCTTTCATCCCCTGCCTGCTTTGTTTTAGTTGATATTCAGTTCATGGAACAACATTTTGGGAAAAATTAGATGTGTTCATCATGAGGCAGGGCCAGGAGCATCATTTGTTCTTGTGGATGTGCTCATACTGCTCTGTCTATGCTCCCTATTTTCGCATCATAAAATGGTTCTCATTTTTATGACTAATTCTGTAGTTGTCCAACAACCATTTTTAAAAATAATGACATGAAATATTGTTTAGGTCAAGGTTGTTGCTGTTGTAATTTAATAGCTCATTTTCTTTTGAAGACATAGGATCTGGATGATGTTGCTTGTTATCTCAACAAAATAGTTGATTTCTCTCATTCTGTTTTTATTTTTCCCACTGAGGCTGCTCTAATTGAGCTTTGTCTTCTCCCTTTCCCCACCCCAGGCCCTCTTACACATGTGTCTGTACATTCTGTGAATTTTTTGTCCATCTGCCCATCTACGTGTCTGTCAGGGGGTGCTTTACAAACAACTGGAGATCTGGTGAAGAGTCAGACTCCTTAAGCTCAATGTTCACTATTATCCCTTATCTCACAGCAGCTGGCAGGCTGTTTTCCTTTAATCGCACCCCCCCACCCCCCACCCCCCCCCCCAGGATCTAATAGTGGGGTGAGGGGATGGTGAGGGATCTTTAGGGCTGAGGGAAGGGGTGTGTTCTCTTTTTAGCTTTGCCGTTGTGTTTTCTTTGATACTTTTGAATAAGGCAGAGATAGGAAGAGCCCACCCAACTGATAAGAAGCAAAAGGCTGTGGAAATAAAACTACAGATGTTTTCCAAATTCTTTGCTGTATCAGCCTGTCTCATATTACTGCCATCTTTCCCTTAAGCTGTCTGTCTCCATACCCCATGAGTGTTGTGTTTCAAAATTTATGTTAGAAAGACTTAAATTATTTCTCTCTCTGTCAGAAGTCCCTGGGGCCCCACCACCTGACTCCTCTCACTTGATGAAATTGTTCTGTGTATTTTGCTAGTGCAGTTGTTCCAACAAAGAAAAACCCCAAACATTTACAGTCTCAATAAATAGTGTTAAATATCATTTTATGAAATAGGAAACCCATATTTAATAATTCATAAAGTAAACCCTCTAATGCATGTTTATAGTGTTTTTTCCTCCTATTAAAGATCCATGATGTAGATAAGATACTGTATGTAATTGAGTCTTCGTTGCAGACTGTGGCTTTGAAAAGGCAAGGAAAAAGTATAAAAAAGAAATGTATAGTATTTTAACGCAGTGCTACAACAAAACAACTGATAAATACTGATCAATTAAGTACTTTCTTAAAAAGATACTGGCTGCATAAAACTTAAGATAACAGGTAAAAGTTTGCAGGATGTCATTGCTGCCTGGTTACAGGAAGTTCAGCTGCTTTGCAGTTGTTTGTGCTGGCAGATTTTTGTGTAATCAGATAGCTGAAATGAATACAGTTTTGTATGTACACATACAACATGATTTTGAATATGCACTACAGAGTAGAGTGAGAGGAAGAAGGCGGCTTTTTATGTGGGTTCATTACTTCCAATTCCACACCCCTGCAAAAAAAAGTAGTAGTACTACTTACTGACCTTGTTCTTTGCTTACTACTAAAAGCACAGTTTCCTGTTTCTGCCACTTGCGTTGCTTTTCACAAATATGCAAAGGTAGATTTAAGCATCTTGTCTCAGATGGTCTTATCTAATTTGAATTAAGATTCAGTGACTAAGAAGCAGAAAACATTGACATTCACAGAGGTAATCTCGTGATTATTCAGTTGCTTGAGGATGCCTCGATGTTTACAGACTATCTGTGGGGTTTTCATTTGTCAAGTATGAAAGCAAAAAAGATTAGCAGCTTTCTACCATAAATCCTGTTTTTTGATTGCTGTTGCTCCGAGCTATTTCAGAGAAAGCTCTTGTTAGCTTCAATACAAAGAACAATTTAAGTGATAATAAAGAGCTTAACTAGTAAATAAAGTCACATGTTTTGCTTTGTTGTTTCTCTGCAGTGGCATTGCAAAATAAGTAAATCAAGGTAATCGTTAGTTAGCATTATCCTGCTCTTACTGTTGTATTTTTTGAAACTGTTTCTGAATAATATTTGTTTAGCTGCTTTTGTCTTGAAATCATTATCTGGGAAAATCTTGACTACTTTGAAGTTGAAATGTAGATTAGGAAAGGGTTGGGTTGCCAGAGTAATGTGCAACCTTGTCTTACCTTTCCTAAGAAGGAGCACAAGCTTGAGAAGCAGTTGCCCAAAGCAGTGTGCAGTGTAGAATTTGAACTGACGCTTTTAGGTGATGCTTTGTCTCGCAGTGTGACATTGTGTTGTGATTTTTGTCAGCCAGCTCCACAAAGATCATGCCTTTGAAAGGCTTTTTGAGATATTTGTAGTATGAAATCTGATCTTTGCAACGCAAATGGTCCCATAATGAGCACATTAAGGGTCCACTTTCCTGCTTGCTGGTTTTTTAAAGTGTTTTCTTAAATGTTGTGGATCATTCTGTGTCAAACTGTGCATTCAGAGTAAACACCTATTTTCTTGTCTCCCTTCTCTTGAACTTTGAGCTCGTCATGGGACTTTTCTGTGCTGAACAGTCTCCGTACAACAAAAACTAAAAAAGGAATAGCCAGGATCCCCCCCAGAATGTTGGGAAAAATAACTAAAAATAATCTGAACCTCCTTTTTGCTCCAGTCCTAGACTAGATTTGAATGTTTGAAAGACAAAATAACCGCTAAAGCAGTGTTGACATAGATGTGACTAAAGACGCTTGTTTCACTTTGATAATCCTATTGTTCTCTTAAGTGTGAAGGTGCTGCTGTATTTATGAAGTAGTTGGGCAGACTTGCTGGTTTTGTCATGCTTGCATTGAACTAGTTTCTCTGAATTACCCCATATTTTTACTTTGAGATTTTAACTTGATCCTAAACTCAGGTCAACCACTTTGCATATTCCTGGTTATCTCTGCAGTCCTGTAGTATGAGTCAAGCGTTACAACTGTTGTTGGGTCTGTGTGTCATGAATGGAAGTCCTACCCATTTGATTTTTCTAATGCCTCTGGAACGTAGTTATTGAAATTGGAAGGGGAAGCATCTGCTGCTGCTGTATGAGAAGTAAACCAGTGAGAGAATGTACAGTATTGTGCCTTTATGGGAGGGATATGAAGACCTTCGTAAGACTATTTTGTAAATGTTAAAGCAAGAATCCTTTTTTGAGACTGCATTGCATGCCTGCTCATAAAGCAGAGTTAATAACAATTTAAACTCATTCCAGATAGGTCTAGCCTTAAGCAACATATGAGAGGACAACCCTGACTGTTATCCTGGCTTTTAGCTTCTGAATAAAAACATCGGGTGGGATCATTGAGTGATTACCAACAACAATTAATAGTGCCAGATTAAACCATATCTTTTCTTAGATACAGTATGTAAATATGCAGTCTGAATAGAGAGACTGAGTGTTGTGCGAATGCAGAAATGATGCACAGAAGTTTAAAGCCTGTCTTCTACAAATGAAGGGAATGCATGTGGAAAAAAACCCCTAAACCCTCCATAACTTATATAATTAGAGTCAAGGTATATTGCTGAGGTTGCATTAATTTGTCACATCAGTTCATAATGCAAACAGCCCTTAAATGTGAGTCTCTAGAGCCTGGATATTATACCAGAATGGAAGACTATGCTTTGTTACACCTTAAACTGAAGTGTCAGGGTGCATTCAGGCTGTGTTCCAATAAAAGAATACTGCTGGGAGGTGTTTCATTTTTATTTTTTAATGCCTAGGTACTGGTATTAGCTTTTCTCCAGTGCTCGATTACAAACAAATGTAAAGTCAGGGATGAATTCTGGAAATAATTCTCATTTTCATTTTAGTGCAAACTTGCTTTTTTTCACAGTTTGTTACAGGCAAGCACATGCATATCCATGTTGATTTGAATATAAATATGTGTGTATATATACAAACTAACATAGTTACACTGTGGGTTTTCTGCAGGTAAATGAGTAAACCTTCTTTGCTAGAAGAGAAGAAAAAGTTGTCAGAGCTACTGAATTTAATACCAGCATGTTTCCTCTTTTTCACAGCTGGGGTTTTGTGGTGTTTAGGTTTTTTTTTGTTTGTTTGTTTGTTTGGTTTTTTTTGGGAGGTGGGGTGGGTGTTTTTTTAAGACTTCAGGATAGTCCACTGTTAATAAGATGAACCTAGAATGTTGTAATTTATTGGTTTTTCTTTTTGTAGCATGTTAAGGTGTAATAAAATTGTATCACAGTAGGGACTGCTGTTTGCAAAACCCATACATTTTGAAAAATTAAATCCTTGACGTCTTCTAGAATTGTCAGTATCAGGCATAGAAATCCCTTAATGGCACTTTTACCTGAGTGACTGAACGTAGGTTTTGCAAGGGAAAGGGACAGCTCGTGGCATCCAGGGCTTTATCTCAGGGAATGTAGCAAAGCAGCTGTTGTTCCAGTTTAACATTTATTATTCTTGAAGGAAAAATAAACCTGTGTTTGAAATGCAAGTCAGCAGGCTGTCTTTATTAGTTGAGCTCCTGATGATATGTTTTTTTTTTGTCTGCCTCTCCTTTTCATTCTTGCTGTTGTTTTCTTCTTTCTCTGTCAGGTGTATTCTCCTTACCTTGTTTCTTCTATCCTTGCTGCATGTTTGTTGCCCTCTATATGTTTGGCTTCATTTTCTTTCTCCCTTGCTCAAATTAACTTGGCCTATAATTATTTTTTCCGTATACATGCATATACAAACATGCAGCTAATTGTGTATGTGAATATGCGTATCTACATGTATATTTGTATGTGCAGGTATCTTGAATGGGTGCTTGCATATCAACATGTAATGTGGACAGCGATATACAAGACAGTCCCTAGTGTAATAATTCATAATGCTTTGCTTTCTTCATGTTCCATTTTTTTCTTCAATTTTCTGGAAAATAGTGTCCTTAGATCAGAGTATTTGTCACCCTGTGCACCTGTGTGTATGTCAATGGAGTGGGAAGAACAGGAGTCACTTGTGTCTAACTAGGGCCCTTGAGTCTTTTAAAACAATAGTAGTAGTAATTACATGATTTAAAATTTTTATTTTGTTTAAATTGGACGTTTTAATTTTTTTTTACAAATCTACATTTCTTCAATTTTGTTGGTGAGCAATTTGTGTGCTTATTTCTTCTTGTAGAGCCTGTTGGCATTCTCCAGCTCAGTCAGAAACATGGCAGTTGTTCTTAGCTTTGTATGGAAGAGACACATCTTAAAGTACTATCAGTCCCCGTGTCATCTGACTGACATGGAGCAAATGTCTCTATCTGAATCCCTAAACTGATACCAGTAATAAGTTGCATGTTAAGGCCATAAGGCGTAGCTATTTGTAAGTATGGTGGAGGCATTGTGTTAATGAAAGAGGACTTGGGGGAAAGCTGCCAGTAATCTTTCTGGAGGTTTTTTAATTGCCTGATGTAAACAGTGTGGCCATAATTTGTGATTTGGAAGGGATGATTTCCAGCAGGTGTTCTTTTTGGCTTGATTGCAGAGGACAGGTGACTTCGGATTTATTGTTGGCAGCATAAATGAGAACAAAGGAAGACTACAGTATACAGATCCACAGTGATTCAATATCATAACCTCTAGAACACTAGCAAGTATCCATAAAGCTGTAAAAGAGATGGTCCCAATGGAGGGCATAATTTAAAATCAGATTTACCTATAGTTACTACAGAATATGCTCTGATATCTTGAAGGTCTTCGTTTCTCATGTGATGTGGAGTGACTGAGGTACTTTCAGATTTCTTGATGGTGCTTTCTTTTAATTTTTTTATTTAAAATATGTTAACTTCGTAAAGAGAAATGACCTTGGACATCTGTCATTTTTAATGCTGTTCAGTTAGCAGATCAATGTTAGAGCTGAAATTCTGGAAGCTGGTTATTTAGTTTGCCTGAACCTACTTTGTATTTAGAGTGAAACAGCTACTGCTTTGTGAAACACCATCTGTATCTGTGTTATGGAATAGCTTATTAATTACATAAATATACCTATTGCTATATGACAGTTTCTGCCATATCACTTTTAGGAAGGATGATCTAAGTAATGGTTGAGGCAGAAAATCTAAAGGTCTGTTTCTCTTCTAGCTTTGTCAATTTTGTTTGTACCCTCAGGGAAGTTGCTTAAACTCAGTTTTATCCATCTGTAAAATTAAAAGATCTTCTGAATCATTGATCATGGATTTCTCTCAGAGCATTAAGATTCTCAGATTGAAGGTCAAATACATTTGCCTAGTGCTTAAAATAAATACACTTCAATTATGGCTATTAATTTGCATCATGGCAGAGGACAGGAGTCTCAGTCATGGATCAGGCTAGAGTATTCCTGCTGCTGTAGGAATGCAGGAAAAAAAGCTCTGGCTTTCAGCAGTTTTCTTGTAATTTCACTTGATTCCACTCTTGTATTTAGTCCCTAAAAGCCAAATATACGTTTTCTTTGGTTGAATGTGATCTCTTATATAAAGCCATTCTCACTTAGGAACAAAGTTGTCCTATGTGTGAGCGAAAAGATGGAAGTTTGTGTACGCGAAGAATGGAATATACCTGCTTTCTCTTTGTTGTGATCACCAAAAACTTATAATGCCTTAGCTGTTACTGCACTGCATCTATATTTTCTCCTAATTTCCCAATTTTTCTGCATCATAGTAATCTAAACATGCTCTCAGGACTACACCAGCCGTGCATTAGACAGGGGAATACATTCTTAATTTGTTCTGTCTAGGTGGTGGCTAAAGTAGATGGCACTTTCTTGTCAATGTCAACTGCCACATGACTACTTTACAATGCCGCTTACTCTTTCTGTGTTATTTCAGATGGTAATTTAAAGAAATCATTGCAAAAGGAGCAAATGTCTCAGTTGGAGAGGTGTAAGGAAGAGATAATAAAATTACAGAATTTTCCTATGCCAGTTTAGACAACTGGGATTTTATTATTTTCTGAAATCAGATGGAACTGTTTGCAGTTTGCTCTAGAGTAGCATCAATCCTGGTGTAAAATGAGCTTTGTCTCAAAATCCAAAGGAGCTTCCTTCCTGGAAGATGTACTAGTATTGCAAGCTGATTTGCAGAATTGCCATATCTATGAAAGTTAATAATGATGCATAAAACCCAATACTGTCAAAGCTGTGAGGAGTTAACATTACATCAAGATTTATTTTACATCCCTTGCAAAAAATCCCTTCAATATTCCATGCTAACCCATCCTCAACAGTAATGAGCTAAAATGGTATGTAAACATTAGAAACAATGATGATCCCAAGAGCAAAATTCCTAAGTAGATCTGTAATTCAGAAGTGCCAGAGAGTGATTATGGAGATCTTGGAGTTGATTTTAGCCCACCATGAGCAGAAATAGTGAAGATCATCTGCTTTGCCCCCCTCTTCTCTCCCCTAGTGTTTATGTTCCCTTTGGTTAGTATTGATGTAAACAAACCAATAAGCGTAAAAAGAGAGGCGTAATACTTTTAACAGTAGTTAGCCTTTTTCTTGCCCTTCACTTATCTGTGTATGTCCATCAAATGATTAAAGCAAACAAAGTCATTCCTCCACAACATGTGTCTAATAATTGTGGCCAATCCAAATTTGATCTGTCAAAAATCTTCTTGTGGTATCTTGATACGCCAGTTCACGGCACAGCTAGATAGAAAGGAGGAGTTGTCATTTGTTAGCAGAACAGCTGGCATAACAGACTGGAAGTTGTGTTCTCCAGGAATTAATTTTTTACCAAGGTAAGTTCTGTTGTGGATTTTAAACTGTTGAATGTGCAGCTCATTTGTCTGGGTAACAATAGAATTTCAGAGGAGATAAAAGTGAAACCACGAACTTCTGCTTCGGGGGGATAGGGGGGGTGGGTTATATGTGTAGGGTGTGGTGTGTGTGCTGGTTTTGAGTTTTATTTTCCTCGTAAAGAGGGTTTCTCTAACTGAGGTTGATTGCTCTGACAGCTGCCCAGGGAAACCAGAGACTCTCATGTGTGGAAGGCAGGACATGTATGCTATACAATGGTTTATTTTGTATCTTTTTTTGCTCTCTTTCTTAGTTGGATTTTTCTTAGTGAAGCAAAAACTGGAACCTCCTTAAGGGGAAAATATTAATCCAGTACTGCTATTTAATATTTTTAGACAGTACTTGTTTCTCCCTATCACGAGATATTGGTTCAGACAATGTATTTTGAGTATACTGAGTTCAATTTTTTTCTCCTCCTTTCTTTCTTTATGGCAACATTTGTCTAGGAGTGCTGTGGATGCAATATTCCTAGAAGTACAGCACTTGAATCGGGACAGTTGAAATAAACTAAAATATAAAAAACTGCAAGTTCTTCATGGAAAAAAAAAAACAAAAACCCAAACCCAGAACTTTTTATATTTGAATATTTATTCCTGTCTGTGGTTTTAATGCTGTTTAAGATTTTTAGCCTTTAGTACCATACATGGTGATCGAAAAGATAGGGAAGCATTTGTTATATTTGTAAGACACCCTGCGGCTGTCTTGGTACTGTAACTACAAATACATCCTGGTAAGTGCTCTAGGCATGTGCCACGAGTATTTGTAACATCATGTTTCTTTTAGTAAATTATGCTACGAACCAGTTCTCAAAATCAAAACAGTAGTTGCGTATGATTTTTCAAAGAGGTGTAGCCTTGGTGGCAATCTCATGGTTAAAGTTGTGCTTAGATTTACACTAAATTACTTCACAGTTTTACTCTAAAGGTGTAATTACCCAGACCTCTTAGATAACAGTGGGAATCTTTCCAGTGATTTTTGGCAGGCTTGCTGTAGAGCTTTCAGTTTTTCATGTAGCATCTTTCTGCTAGAAGTCTTTACTAAGATTTTAAAGAAAAAATAATTAATATTGGTCTATTTTGTACTTGTGGTACCTGTGGTCTGTGGTTACCCTACAGCCCACCTGTCTGGGCCTATGTCTTGGTAAGTAAAGGCTAAAGTCTTCTCAGGAAGAAGGTGAAGGTAGATGACAGCAAGATAGAGGAACATGTAAAAGTGGTATGTAATGGGGAGAGGGAGATTGTCTATTCACAGAATAGAGGAATGGGTGAATGAATAATTACAATAGTAGGGTTAAAAGTAGCACCTCTGAGTTTGTGCAGTGCAGTACCTGTTTTAACTGAGGACACTGACAAAATGAGGAAAAGCAGCAATGCCTGTATGCTCCCACCATAGCACAAACTCCTTGAAATTGCTTAATTGTGGTAACAGTTGTGACCTAAGCTTGTCATGTATTCAGCTGACTTGCTCATCTCAGGAGTATAAATTTCCTTTTGCTACTGCATTCTGTTTTCTTTCTCTTTTTTTTAATTTTCTTTCTTCTTTTTCCTCTTACTCTTCATTTCCTTCCCCCCCAGTAATTTATCACAAACTGAAGATGCAATCTCTCTGGGACAGTGACTTCCTTTTTACAGAGTATCTGCAGTGCTTGGTTAAACTAAGCTTTCACTGTAGGTTAGTGGAATGGATTGCCCAAGAAGTTGTGAATGCTCCATCCCTGGGAGTGTTCAAGGCCAGGTTGGACAAAGCCTTGGGTGGCATGGTTTAGTGTGAGATGTCTCTGCTTATGGCAGGGTGGTTGGAACTAGATGATCTTAAGGTTCTTTCCAGCCCTAACTATTCTATGATTCTATGATTAAAGGTTAGAAAAGATGATTTTTATTTTTTTTTTCGTCTTTATGTTAATGCTGCTGAGACAATACAGACTCATCTGACTTGTTCATTCTTATAACATGAGGTGGAGATCAATCTATTTCAGTCCTGTCATTTTGCAGGTAGGCATCCCCTAGGTGTTTGCT
>JBCJKH010018913.1:0-14654 GCA_039877255.1 Loriculus beryllinus | reverse complement strand
AGGTTTTTTACATTTTCAGACCCAAATAGTATCAGTAGAGAAAGAGGATAAAATCGATGATGGAAAGTCTTAGAGACACTTCATTCCCCAAAGGGCATAGAAATTATTGAAAGACGGATTAAGCACAGGAGGACTCCACAGGAGTGCATTATTTGAAAACCTGTCTCTGCGGCTTCAAACTATGCTGGCAGTTGGCAGAGAAAACTTTCTTGGTGTTCAAATGTAACCATATGAATTAATCTAAATAAACAGAAATATTAATGCCATATCCATCTCAGACTAATAGCACTGAGGTCATACAGTATGGAGACACCCACAATAGTAACAAATCAAAATTGGGCAGGTTATTTGTGGTGATCAGCCATTCAAAGCAGTCCTGCACTCTGGTGGCTGCAGGAGAGGGGTGAGCCTCCTCTTGGAGGGGGAGAATCCCACCTTCTGTAGGAAGAACCTTTCTGTTCTCATGGAAAAGGGTGACATACTGTGCTTCTGTCCTTTTATAGCCCTTTAAACTGCAGCACCCAGCCTGACACCTCTCCTACCGCACTCCTAGAGGTCCCCAGAAGTGTTGAAAGCAGGACTCTGGGATGTCTTATCAGAGCTGACTTACATTATGAGTGAGACCTTCCTGGGCCTGTCCCAAGCATGGATTCAAGGTTGTATTGAAGTGTCCATAGGCTAGGCAAGGACGTTAACCACCTGGAGAGCCAGGGCTTTCTGTGCTGCTATTGCAATGGGCTACAAAGCTGTGCTGTAAGATCTGCTCATGCTGCTTCAAACATCACCCTCTGATGGTTGAAGCACATTCTCACTCTATAAAAAAAACCTCAATTCATATGCAGAACCATGATTAGAGATGTATGCTGTACAAACATGTAGAGACAAGACTCTTACACTAGAGCATAAAAGACAGCCATAGAAGCCTGATGTCCCTGATCTGCCCATACCTGTGACCAGTGCCTTAAACATACATCTTGAGCTTTACAGCCTTCCCATACATTTCACATGTAGCTGGAGTAGGAGACCTTGTTCATTTGTTGTTTGTGCCATGGCTGTGGTCTGCATGCATGGCAAAGACCCAGTTTGGACTCAGACAGACTGCTCAGCTTGTTTTCTTATGCCCTCTCTTGTCTCCAGTGCTGGGGGTATGCAGGAGTGGGAAGAGCCTTTTTCCCACCCTAAGGTGCCCCTCTTCTTCCCCTGCCCTATCCACTTTGAAGCCGCAATTCAGCTGCCTCTGAAGTGCCCTCTTGCCCTTCCTGACCTCCCCCGGTACATGAGCCGAGCCAGGCCGGGGTGGAGGCCTGGAGGCTCCTTCAAAGCAGGGAGTGCCACAGCCCAGAGCAGGGCCAGGTTCAGCACCGCGGACAGCTGCCTGCCCTGACCCACCTCGCCCTACTCTGCCCTACCCTACTCTGCCCTGCCCTACCCTACTTCACCCTGCCCTACCCTACTCTGCCCTACTCCACCCTGCCCTACCCTACTCTGCCCTATTCCGCCCTGCCCTACCCTACTCTGCCCTACTTCACCCTGCCCTACCCTACTCTGCCCTGCCCTACCCTACTCTGCCCTACTCCGCCCTGCCCTACCCTACTCTGCCCTACTCTGCCCTGCCCGCGGGCAGCAGCCCCACCTGGGATAGGCCAGGCCAGAGGCCACCTCTTCCCAGTCTGGCACTCACCATGCCCTGCTAGGCCTGCAGTGCCTGAGGTGTGGGTGGGCTGATGTTCCTCAGGACACTGAGACCTGCCTCCTGGGCATGGTGCTCCAAAATACACCTGGGATTTGTCTGTCTCAAGCCAGGCAGTAATGGGGAAACTGAGATCTTCACAGTGCTTTGCCTTGGGCGAAGGCAAAACATGGTGCTGCCATGGTCTCTGGAGAACAAAATTTTTCTGCACTGTCTTTATCTTTCTTGGCCATGGAGGAGGCAAAAGCAGTATAGCATTGCAGAGTGTGACCTAGTCACAGGATCAGGTACGGGGCACGTAAGAAGTGGCTCCATCTGCAAAGGCAGGACAAAAAGGTAGTCTTCTCTGTAGGTCTGTAAGTTGACTTTCACAGGGGTAACTTGGGGTACGAAGAGATGAGTGTTCATACCCAGAAATATATTTGTTGATGTTTAGGGATACCATGCCCTGGCAAGAGCAGAGCTGATGCCCACTCTAAGATTGTCCTGGCAGCTGTTAGAAAGATGTGACCCTGGGCTTTTTGAGAGCTGACTTCACTGGAGATAAAATCATTACAGAAATAAGTTCCAAAAGATGGTCTAAGACTAGAGGCAACACTCAGCTCATGTAGGGCTAGGGTAGAACAGGTCAGACAGATCTCTGGGCAGGAAAAGCTGAGAAGTAGGCAATAAAGTTTGCGTCTGGCTCAGGTCTCTCTGGCACTCCCACAATGGTGTCTGTGCAGAAGGAACACCACTTGGATTGGGCTGGAATTTGGGGGAAGAGCCTCTTTTGATCCCTGGGGCATGGTCAATGCAGAGAGGGCCTCAGTGAATTAAGAGAGGATAGGGAGGAAGGGCAGTCTTAGACATTGTGCAGTGCAGTCCTGACTAGGAGATGTAAATGGGGCTCAGGCTAATTTGCTCTCCACAAAAGAGCTGATCTCCAGGGTTGAACAACTTGCAGACACCTTCAAACAGAGTAGGAAGGCCATGCTTTGAAGTTACCCAGAGGAGGAGGGTTATCTGGGGCTTTTGCGCACATCCTACGCAGAAGGTTTCCCTTGATGTGACTGGCATGGGCAACATAAATGTCTGTACACCTAACACGGTAGCAATCAATTTGTTTCCCTGCTGTCTGGCAGCTCTGATCATACTACCCATATAGACGCATTGGATCTCCAGTCCCACCACCTCCCCTGGTCATTTTTCTGTGGAAACACTCACATCCTCAGGCAGTTTCCACTCAACATCTCCAATGAAGGTGGACTCTGTGGGGATCTCAGGCCAAAAGGAAGACGCCAGCAAGGAGGAGATGCAAGGCACAGAGTCTCTGAACGGGCAAGGCAGCCTGGACTCCAACAGGGAGGATAGCAGAGCCACTCTCATCCTGACCCTCACCCTCTGCAATGTCAGGAAGATTGAGCTCTCTAAGGCAGCCAAAGTCTTTGAGGTACAGACCTCACCATTCTTTTCCTCCACCAAGCCCTCTCTTCTGCCACTGTTGCCTTCACCTCTCCCACTCTGCATCAACTCTCTCATTCATCTCATGCTCCCTGCCTGACTTATGCCTCCAGCTGTCTTCCTCTTTTCTCATTGTCCCTATTTTGCTACAGCTGCTCAGAGAGGTCAGCTGTCCTCTCTAAGTTAAAAAGGATAGTGCTCTGGAGGGAGGGAGCAGCTGGACACAGTCATTTAGAAGAACCAGCATTTTATTTAAGTGCTGTTTAGAGCAGATACTGGTCTGTTATTTCTTTCTAGCAGTTGTGGTGGCCAGCCACGACTAAACAACAGGCCAGCATTTCAAGCACTCAGATTGTGGGGATGTTAGAAGTCAATGAATTTTCTCTGCATATTTGGCAAGTAGATCCAGAGAACAAGAGCTGTAAAGCATACAGGCATTATATATTCTGGGTACTTGAAATATCCCTGCCAGGTGCTCACTCTCATCTGAAAAATGAATAACTGAAAAGAGAAGTATTGTATATGTTACTTATTTTTAATTGTTTGCAATTATTTAATGATTATGGTGTCATTATACATCAATAGAGAGGCTTTCATTCTGCCAGGGTTTTAAGAGTTACCTAGCTACTCATTTGTTATTTCTGCACAGATGGAATGCTACAGTCAACAGCATCCCGTTTTTCATCTCCATCTATCTCTACCTAATTCTACAGTGTTTAATTTTTAGCTCTGCTTGTATTTTAGCTCCTAAATTGGACATTATTAAGCTTTGTCACTTAATATGCACTTTACTTTACAACATTTAATAGCTCTTTTAGTCACCTTTTAAAGACACTGTAGAAGTGTATCTAGGCTTACCTGGATTTTCAGTCTTTGGAGAAGTTGCATCATACGAACATCTGGCTCTTGCAGGCTTTTGAAGCTCAGCTACATCACTTTGAAACCAGACAAGCCAAGAAGTCCAAGAACTCTCCTGTTGATCTTGATATTTTTGTTGAGTGTGAAGTTCAGAGTGCTGATGTTAGTCCTCTTATCACTTCCTTAAAGAGAGTAGCAGAGGATGTGAGAACTAGCAGAGAAGACAAAGGTAAGAAACATAAGCATCTGCTAGCGCTGTTCTGTTTCTTTTTGGAGTGACTTGTTAAGCTTTAGCTTCCTAATAGTAATTTAATTTGTTTGGAATGCAGGTGAGTGTACATTCATTTTTGTTCACTGCGTGACTTTTTTCCCTGAATTGGGATACTTCCCAATGGGAATGATGTGGAAAGAGAGTCACAGCCTATGGACTTATGATCAGGTACAGGTTTTGAGGATACATGGCCATAGATGGCAGGGCACGCATCCTGCATGCAGTATGGCACAGCCAAAGACATAGGCTAAGCAAAAAATTCCAGATAGGCTTAAGGCATCTGTCAAACAAGTATTTCTTCCTTCCTATTGCAGAATTGGAATAACTGCATGAAAGAACTAGAGTTTCCCAATATCAGTGTGTACTGATAGACTTGTACTTTTGAGAGCTGTCTGTGCTTGGATATAATATAACAGGGCTATAGCTGAATTTATCATTCATCTGCCAGGGATTCCTGGTCTCTTGTCAAGTATGAGGTTAAGGTGACCCCAAATAGACCTTTCCTGAGCTGTAATGCAGCATCTATCTGACCTCAGAAAACATTATCAACTTTGTCTTTTTTCATTAATTTTTTAAATTCATTAGTTATAAATGCTGGCGCTTAAAATGATCACAGTTTATTTCAGTCACCAGAAAAATTCCTCATTTAAGAGGAAAGAGAATGTTTGAAAATTCAGCTAATGCTATAATTCTGCTGGGGGAAAAAAAAAAAAAAGTGCCAGAAGGGAAAAAACTTGAAGTCAGGATACTTCTTGACCTGTTTTATTTTTAGAAATTTCATGTTTTCCTTTTCAAATGTTTTCATTTCTAAAGATACAAAAAATTAGGACTACTTTTTAGACAAAATCAAAATATTTTCTTAAACCCAAAATGTAGAAATAATTTTTTTTTTTTTTTTATTTTTTTTTTTTTGTGCCAAACAGAACACCTTGTTTGGACTAAAAGGAAATGGTTTTTGCCTTTACTACACATTAAAAGAGGGGCTATCGTTGCAGGTTAGTTTTAGATTATTTTTTATCCAGTCTGCCAATTTGGTTGGCTTATGAATTCAATTACTGACACACAGTGACATGAAGCTGATGAAAAAAAGTCTTGTAATCATCAGCACAACTTTTATTTTCTGTGCCTTTTAAAAATTATTTAATCCTATCTCATTTAAGTCTTGCTACTTTCTCTCCAGTGCCCTGGTTCCCTAGGAAAGTCCAAGATCTGGACAAATGTCACCATCTGATCACTAAGTATGATCCCAGTTTGGACCATGGTCACCCTGTAAGTTTAATATCACTGTTATATCATCTTTTAAAAAGAAACTGTCAAAAAAAAATTGTTAGGAAAGTTTCAAGAGTAAAGAAATTCATGAAAGGACAATAAAAATAAAGGACCAGAGAAAGTCTGATCCAAGTGGAATTAGGGACTGCAGAATGAATAACTTAATATTGAGAAAAAATTATGGGCTCTTATTTACCAAGGTACTTATGATTAACATCAGACACACACTGAAGTAACTTCTATTTCACATCTTCTTTAGAGTAAGTTTACATTTTGTTGTTTAGTTTAAAAATATGTAGTTTATTATTTCACCCTTGATATATTTGAAGTATGGCCACTTTGTACCTGCNNNCCACACAGGAGTCAAGTTCCCCAAGCCTTCTGCTTTTTGTGTTTTCTGTGTTTTGACCTTTCAGATATTCCATACCTGAATTTTTAAATTTCACACATGCCAGGAATCTTATTCAAGTGTCAATGCAAAGATGATGATATTGAGGACAAATGGCAAAGAACTAGTCACTAATAAACACCAGATCCTCAGATCCCACAGATGGGAGTATTACACTTAAACTTGCAAAAATTATCTAGACAGAAAATAGGATAAATACATGAAAGCACTGATTATAGATAACTGAACTGAGATTTAAATGTGACTGGAGAAGCTTAAAAGGTCTAATGCTTTCAGTTTAAATCAGATCTAAAGTTTAAATAGCAAGTAAATTGGAAATATTATAATCCTGATTTATATTTGACTTTGCACAAGGTGTTTGGAGCCAGGATTTTGCCAGTGTTTACTGATAGTACTGAGCAAAATATTGTTAGAATGTTTATGATGGGCTTTCCCTTGGATTCGTTGGTTATGAGTGGGCTACAAAATGGGCTTTACTCATAATAGTTTTGTGCTTGTACGCTCAGCCTTGCCATAAGCAGAAATCCTAGGAGAAGGAAGAGGAAAAATGCGCTGTACAATCCTTCTCTAGCGATGATAATAGTAAGGCAAAATACTGGGATCCAACATTCATTTCTCATCAGTTTCCTAACTTTAGAACAGACGAGATATGAGTTAGGTACAGATGAGAAAGGGACCCCAAAGGGCCATTTGTCGATTGACAAGGTAGGTAATGAAACTGTTGACAATCGTCGCATAGAAGTGATGCATGGGAAGAAACAAAGCCACAGACTTTGCACTGAAAATGCAAGGAAAATTTAGACGGGTACCAAAAGAATCTACAAGATTGTTATTCCCTTCTTTAAATATCTGAATTCTATTTAGACCCTTTTGTTAACTTGCACAATGTTACCTATGTGCAGTTCTGTGTTGTACAACAAAACTTTTCACGTCTATCTTATATTTTTGAGAATAATTTATTAAGCTACAATGGTATAGGAGAGCCTCACATCCTCCTTAACCATGACATCTTTAGTTATTCTTAATATCTTTCTTACAGAAACAATACAAGTGTTGGTAAATTTCCTGATCTAGCTCTGTAGCTGTTTCTCATGAGATGAATTCTCAGTGGGAATTTTTTGAATTGGGCTAAGTTCCCTTCCTTTGTCACTGAATAGAAGGTGTGAATACTGAAGAGGATGAGAAAACACCAGGGGTGCAGAGTTACCAAAGTATTGAGTGTGGATAAATCTACACTGCAGAATGCAGTGCAATGTAGAAATACCTAAACTAGCTCGAAGCAAGTTACTTCAGGTACTTAAAATCATTTGTCTGTGGCAGGAGGAATGACAGCATGGGCTCATTTACAGTGCCATTGAGGATGGCTCATAAAAGGACAGGTTGGAGGAAAGTACAAAGCTGATGTACAAGTAATTCAGCAACTATTCTGCATATACATTTACTACCAAATAGGCTGTTGATCTCAACGGCTTTGCTTTGTTCTTTTCTGTCTCTTTAAAGGCCAGGAAAGCAAACTGATGACACTGTGACACCGTTCTCTGGGGCACACTGGCACTAACTGTAGCAGTCCCCCAAGGAGGCTCTTGCTGCTCAGAGCATGGACAGAGAGCCCTGGGAACAGTAGGGACAAAGCTGAAAAGTCACAGCATCAGTGCTATTCTGGCCCAATGTCTCTTCTGTGTGCTTTCCATGGAATTGCTACAGCTACTGACAAGCAAGGGTGACATCTGAATGAACATAACACATGACAAAAATAAACATTCTGTTAGGATCCAGTTCTTTCCTCAGATTCATGCACACAACACTCATTAACTGCAGTATTACTGGTATTATTGCTACATTGAAAATTATGTGAATAAACCTAAGGGACAAATTTGGCTTGAAGTATGCAAAGTGGTTCCAGTAAATTCTGAATATTTTAGAATAATAAATTTTTGTACAGTGATGCTGATCACTGCTGCTTTCTGAGTTATATTAGTAACAGAGTGCCAGATTTCAGATTTTATTCCTATTATGAATGACGTAAAATTCAAAGGAATTTGATTCCACATCTCTGTTTGTATTCAATGGCTGCGGACGCTTGCTGGAAGCTCAATTTCTAGAAAACACCGAGGAGGCAAAAAAACCCCTACAGTATTTAATAAATGAACTCCCCCTTTAAACAGATATCACTAAATCTGTCTTTATTAGGTTAATAAATAGGCAAGGGGTACTTGAGCTGAAAGTCGGTTCTTTCTACAGATTCAGTGATAGCTACGTGATTTCTAGCCAGTGAGGACACCATCTTAACCCAAAGTGCAGGGTATTGTTCATGTGCAGTGCACTTTCTCTGTCAAGGTGGTACTAGGCTTGGTACTATCGTGTCCATGATGGCTTTATATTGCTACCTTTGTGCTTAGTGCAGGAAAGAAATGATTCAGCGATTCAGCTGTTCTGCCAACAGAAGTGGCACCCCTACTTCAATTTCATTTTTATTGTGATTTGCATTTAAATTTGACTGTAAGTTTATTGGTCTGTGCTCTAGTGTTTATGAACAGCTCCAAAACCTTCCCATGAAGCCCACGTTACTTTCCTTCTGGTCACAGGGGCCAAATTTTCACCTAAACGTCATGAATGTAACAGATTTCGGACTGTGGCTTACCCTGTTCATAAGGTTCAAGATTCATTGCGTCAGAGAAACAACCTATGTCAGACCTAGGTTTTCTGACTGCTTTTGTTAGCATTTATGCTCACAAATCTCTCTTAATGTAAAACCTCTTTAAAAATTGTTTTCGAAACCAGGGATACAGCGACCTGGAGTACAAGAAACGGAGGGCATTCTTTGCTGACCTTGCCTTTAATTATAGAGCGTAAGTATGAGACTGCTGAAGAGAAACTTCAGTAGTCCACATGCTCTTTCAGACATCTTTGTGTGTGAGAAATACCAGAGATTTAATATTTTGTCGATGTATCAATGGGGTTATCTTTTAGAAAAGAGAATTCAGCCACAGACGTTTTCACTCCATATGAAATAGACTTTTCCCACAACACAGCAAGTATACCTAAAGATGAAAATCTTAGGATTGCATTCACATCTGCTTCAGTGTTGTATTGTCTTAGCAGAGGTGATTTTTCAATATGACTCCTTCATTTCAATTTTGGAGTTCCTTTTAGGGCTTGCCCTGAGCTGAGGTTGATGTTTTTCAAGGAACTAAATGGAACAATGTTTAGGAACATATTTTTGACAAAGAAAATCAATTTAATATTTTTGTTATTTATTTGACAAAATGTCTCTATCCATGTACCTAAAAACCTCCCAGGACTCGTGTGGGTGGCTGAAAATATTTCTGCCTTTTTTAAAACTTCACTGGAATTACACTGCTGTTGATAGAGTCAATTAGATGCACAGGTAGAACTGGCTATGGATTATTATCTTCATGGTGTCCAAGAACTGGTGAAATTTCCCAAGACTTTAGAGACTGCTGTTTGAGTACAGTTTTCTCACTGCCACCATGTTACACAGCTGGCGAAGCACAAAACAGGACAAACGCACACACTGCACTGACTCAGAGCTACTGAAGGAGCAACAGTGAGGAAAAGGAGAGAAGACTGCTCACCAGAGAAGTTAGTGATAACCACGCAGTATACACAGTAGGCAGCTCTCTGCTGCTGAGTTTATGGATGCTTCTCTGCAATGTTACTGTGCTGATCACATCCCTCAGGGATGGACACTGTGTTTTGGTTGCTAGATTGCCTTCAGCAAAGGTGAGGGTAAGCCTGAAGGCTTCTTTTTGTTTCTGTAAAGCAGAACATGACTCCCTTTCTTACTGTATCCCTCTGTTTCCTCCTCACACTGGAAAAAAAGAGAAAATGCACACATTAGAGCCTACTGAGACTAAGAAGTTGTTACTTATGTACTACTTTGCTGTTTCTGTTTTCATTCTGGCAAATATTCATGGTGCAGGGAAAGTAAGTAATACTTAGAAAACAAACTTGTAATCTGCTTTAGACACATGCATTATTTCCTCTCTTCATTACAGAGGAGATCCTTTGCCTCGCATTGAATACACAGCACAGGAGACTGCAACTTGGTGAGTTTGCTGCTTATACTCTGGGGCTTATACACTGCAGTTCCAGGAAAGACTGTCAATGTGAGACAGTTAAACTGCTTTAATACCATGTATATCTACCTCAAATTTTACTCCTTGGTTAAGTATCACTTTTTGGTAATTTGTTTTACAGAAAATCATTCTCAGAGCTTGTCTTAACTATTCACTTTCTAGAGCAAAATTTTTCTGTCTTCCTGCCTACCAATCCTATCAAAGTATGGGAAGCCAGAAAAATCTGGAGCCAATAGTATAACTTAGAATCACAGAATCATAGAATAGTTAGGGTTGGAAGGGACTTTGAGATCACCTAGTTCCAACAACAACTTCTAACTGTTCTCTAATTAACCATAAGTATGGTGGTGACATTAATATCACAATTCCAAGTTTGTTATAAGGAACAAATGCCCAGTTGCAGGACGGAAGTTCAATGATAGGATGCAGCTAACTGAATGTTCATAGGACAGACCTACCTTGCTTGTTCTGCAAGTATTCATTGCTGTTAACATGAATAAGTGTCATTCTCTCAAATAAAACATCATAAGTGTTCTTATGATGTATTATTTACACTGTGAAAAGTCCTTTGATGTCATATGAAATGATGGCAAATGACTTTCACATGGGTGCAGCATTTCTGCACTGGGACTTTGTTTCTCTTGAAGATCTGGCATCAGAAAAAAATCCTCAAAGCCAAACAAATAAATAAAATTAATTAAATTCAAAGGATGTTTGTAGACACCATGAGAAATATGTAGCAGAACTGAAAGAAAACAGACTGCTTGTTTCTTATACCTTTGGTTTCACTTTCTCCCGCTAACTTTAACAAATCTCAGTAACCAGCAATGATTACACATTTGCATGATAATACAAACATAAATATGTCCAAATGACCCAACTAGAGCAAAGTCTGAGGATTGTGCCACATGTGCACATAATAAAAGAGAATCTTTGTTCAGAAAAGTTTACAATGGAAATTAAAAGACAGCCTAAAGGTGAGAAAAAGGAAGAATGATGACCACATTTTATAACTGTGGAAATTAAAAAGCTGGGGCTTAACTAATTTGCCACAAATTATATATAAAGTTTATCTCAATGTCAGGAATTAAATCCGTACACTAGATGTCACATGCCAGAACCTCAACCATGGGGCCATCCTATCTCTTTCAGTGATCATTTTATTTTAAATAAAATCTACCGTGCCACAGAAAGCTTCAGTGGTGCTGCCCACAATTACATAAAAACCTTCCATCTAACTCATCCAGGCGATCGCATTTTTATTAAGCTCTAATAGGGTTTTATAGCATCTTTCTATTGTCAAAGATTGATGGTCAGTGTCATTCTCATGATTGTTACCATCAGCCAACAATCTTGGCATGGGATGGTTTGTGAGAATGTCATATTTAAGAAAATTTAATTTTGTGTTCTTTCCTGTTTTTCTCTTTTGTTGCCAATCTCCGTCATTCCAGCCATTCTCCACCTAGAATTAGTCCCACTGTGGTAACAGAATAGATTTTTAAAGGAATATCTGCCCATTTCCATAAACAGTGAGCCTCAGAAACACAGGTTGTCTTGTTATGTAAAGCTGTTTCCAAAATTAGACACCCCAATGGTTATCACAACCCCCTGGGGCTGTGCCCTGAGGTCAGCTGCATTACAACACAACTTAATTGAGCGCGGTGCAATTGAATGGGAAATTTGTAGCACAGATTAAATTCCCTCAGTGCTCACTTTGAAGAGTTGTTGGATGCCTTCAGTTTGTAGCAACATGGTTATAAAAATGAAAACTAATCAAATGAAGAAATACGGCTTTCAGAAAACAGAGGGTAGAGATGATCAGAGATTCTGTTTTCAAGCAGGCTTCTTGGAAGGCCCTGAAACTAAGTTGTTTTATGAGTAAAAGCTGTATAAGAAAAGGGAGAATCTAGGATGAAATTATGGGGATGCACCTGTCACATCTTCATAACAAAGCTGAATAGCGTCATCTTTTTCTTAAATAATATTTATGTAAAATAAGGTCATTGTCAATAAAGTCAAGTGGCTGCTCTATCCTTTGCTCTGAGGCTCCTTTCTAAAGTATTTCATAGACCACACTTTGAGTAGTTTCTCTTTCCATCTCTGGATTGAAGTACCATCAAATAGCAGCTTAATGGTCTTTTGAGGGATAACACCTCCATATGATGAGGCATTACACCTATTTGAGACATTTGACACTTTGGAGGTAACTTAAATGATTGTCTTACAGGTACTTAGAGAGGATGGATACTTAGCTTTAGATAGTTGATCACTAGTCTCTGGGACTGCCCATGTTTCTGTGGTAGTCAATGTTTGGACACACAGTAGATACTTTGATAAAAGAGACCATATGTGCAGAAGTTTAAAATAGTCTCTAGACTCCAGTGTGGGGATGAACTGTGTGCTGGTTCAGATCCTATGCAATCTCACTGAAGTCAGGAGTATTCTATGGGGAAATAAGCCAGGGTAACACTTGAACTCTAGTCCTCCACATTTTTTCCTAGTTCTTCTATGGAAATGGCTGTCTCCTGTGGCTTTTGCAATAGTGACAGTAGTCACTGTTTTCCTCTGTTCTTTTTTTTTTTCCTCCTAAGGTTTTCCTTCCCCCCTTCATTCTGGTTCATTACTCCCACACTGTGTAAGACATTCATACAAATGAAGAGAGTCATTACGAGGGATCGGCTATCACCTCCATAGCAACAATAGCATCACAAAAAAAATACAATACAAAACCAACAAAAGGTCACTTTCCGTACCCAGCATTTCCAAGAATGATCTCAATTTTCATAAAACAATGTTTATAAAATTGTGAACACCCTAGGGCCATGTCTGAACAAAAATAACCATTTCTATAAGGTTTCTTGCCATCATATTACTACTTGTTTATTTTGCAACAGCTAAATATATTCCAAACCACAACTCTAAATCCAAGCACCATCAATTTTGGGAGAAGCTTGAAGCCTGTGCCAAAATCTGGTTATATATATTTTTCTTCAGCTGGTCGCTTTTTGTATAATGGCCTAAATGCTTCAAGAAATTGGCAAGTCTTTCAAATACACAGCCTATGCCAAGCATTTTGAACAGTAAAAGTATGAACCTCTTTGCCTGTCCATATATCACTCTTCAGCATCAGAAAATGTGCTTTTTTAGAAGGAGGTTTTTAAGAAATAAATATAGGTTAGGCTTCAGCATGGAGATGGAGGTACCAGCATTTCATGTTGTACCCAAACGTAGAAAGGGAGGGAACAATTGACTCATTTCATCCCTAAACTGCAAAACATGGAGAGGGCCACAGCTTCAACTTTCTCTCTGGGATTTCTCTGGTACCTCGAATGCACTTATACCTAAGTAAGAAACACTTCTGAATCAGGATCCTCTTGTTAAGGGAGGGTGTAGGAAGGGATAAAAAAGATTTGCTGAACAGAACCCAACTTCTGAAAGAAAAGTGTGACTCAAACTCCTTATGCTTTACTACATCTACCCAGGCAACAGCTCCCAAGAACTTGGAACTAGTGCCCTGGGTTCATATTTTTAGACCACTGCTTGTGCTGGGGTTTATGCCTCTCTGTAGATAGTGCAGATATGTACTGCTTTATGAAGGCGGGTCATGCTATATGGCTTTAGTTTTTCAGGAGAGAAGTCTACAGGAAGCTGAGCAGCCTTTACCCTACTCATGCTTGTACGCAGCATCTGGATGCTTTCCAGCAGCTGGAGAAATACTGTGGCTACCAAGAGAATAACATACCTCAACTTCAGGACGTCTCCAGATTTTTAAAAGGTCAGTCATGATGAACCATGGTTTACTCTAGGTTTTCCTGGATATGTTTGTGCACCACATACACACATAAGCTATCTCATAGGACCCAAGCTGCTTAGCAGAGCTGATTAGCTGTAGGGTTCCCTCATACAAGAAGAGCTGTATCACAAGGCATCAGTACCAGGCATATCTAGGCATGAAGCTGTAGGTAAGCTTGTGTTTGTTCTGTGTGTGGCTGCAGTCACGGTAGCACTACCCAGCTAATTCCAGAGGTAGCAGCAGTACAGCCACACAGCACAATGCTCAGAATGAATTCATACACAGGTTTTCTACGGGTTTGGCTATATTTCATGCCTGTATAGCTACACTGCTCATAAGACCCAAACACAAATACACGTACATACCTCTAAAGTCCTCTTTTTTCTCCAATGTATGAGGCAGGATGGCAATATTTGCTAGAAGAAATGATTTCCAGGAGTCAAGTCAACAGTTACCTTGAACAACGCTGCTTCTGCTGTCTTAGTCCCATTTGCCACACTAAACTCCTTGATACCTACTGTGTAGCTGTGACAGGAGAGCAAAAAGGCTGTGGTACTAGTCTGCGAATGCATGAAGATGTGGCTTTAGATGAAATAACACATAAGGTTGCTAGGCTGACCTACCTGCTGTTTCCTGGGGACCGACTAGCAAGAGACATGAGAGGAAGGGAGACTGCATTATTTTTTTATGAGGTTGCATTTGGACTGCTAAATCCAGGTGCTTTGTGTCAACCAGGTGATTTAGAGAATCATAGAATAGTTAGGGTTGGAAAGGACCTTAAGATCATCTAGTTCCAACCCCCCTGCTATGGGCAGGGACAC
>JBCJKH010018907.1:0-20627 GCA_039877255.1 Loriculus beryllinus | reverse complement strand
CCTGGACAAGTTCCTGTGTGATGTACTCTAGGTTACCCTGCTCTTGCAGGGAGGTTGGACCAGATGATCTTTTGAGGTCCTTTCCAACCCTTGGGATTCTGGGATTCTGTGAAACATGGTTAAAAGACTCACTATAAACTTAGATGACAGGAAGGTAAGCCCAGTGCCTAAATAATGTCCTCATCTGACCTGGAGACATTAGAGTACCTTTTCCAGATGATAGTAAAGAAAGTGCTAAAACTGCATCAGCTTCTCCCAGCTCTACTGCACGTGCAGCACATAACAAAACCAATTTTCCTTCTGGACACCTACCCACAGCTTCGTATTTTACACAAACACCTGAGGGGGAACCAGTGATCCAGAGGGCCCCAACCACCACAGTACTTTGAGGTGTCACGCAAATGATGGTAATCAAGAACTGACCTAGCAAGCAGGGGACACATGTCACACAAAAGCAATGAAGCAGCTATTTGTTCTATTAAAAATGAGAACAATAATTGCTACAGTTCAACTGCTTCACTCTGCGTATAATACCTCATCTGTGCTCTGAAGGAGAAAGAGGAAAACCATGATGCACCATATAATTCAAGATCATCATATTGCACACATTAAAAGTTGGAGAAGCACAGTTACATGCAAGTTAATGACTTTTGAATGTTTCACTTCACTACATTAGTATTCCTTCAGCATAGATTTCTTTGTGCTTTTCTGCGAGAAATATAATATAAAGAGACTTGGGGAGTACAGCAATATGGCCAAAAAAGACAAAATGAGTTTCATTTCACTCCAAACTCCCACATGCAGGAACATATTAGAGAGATTCAGTGGGGAGATATATGAAGATGGCAACACTAGCACAGATGTAGGGAGAAACTTCAGATGAACTTGCAATACCGTAAAAAGGCCAAAAGCTAAAGTGACTGCTACGTGAGCAAAAGTATTATCTCCAGGACCCCAGTGTGAGCAGGCCTAGAGCACCAGATTGAAGACTCTCAAACCATCTGGAGAGAAGGGATGAGCAAAGCAATTCAGGAACTGGGAAGGATAAAAATCCCTGTCAAGTCACAAGCGCTAGACAGACTGGCTAAGCAAGATGGGCATTTGATACCCATCCCTAAGTACATGAAGGATACAAACACCATGAAAGAAGTGGAGGAGTATAATTAGCCATGGGCATATAACTGTGAGTAATGGAATGAGACAGAACAAAAGGAAATGTTTGTTGAATATTCTCAGCAAATACTCAAAGAAAAAATCAAAACCAGGAGAACAGAACCCAGCAGGAAAATATTTCATCATCTATTTGGATGGAAATTAAAAAACTGAGCGGATAAAACAAACACTCCAAAATATCCCATAAGGGTGGGTTAACTGAATGGGAGGGTAACTAACAGAGGCAGATTGGTATGGGGAAACATATACAACAGCAAGAATGATTCAGAAGTACTTCAAAAAGATTCTTCTTATTTTGGCAAAGCATTAAAAAAAACAAGCGAGAAGACATCAGCAACAAGCTGGCCCAGCTACAGATCTTTGTGATCCTGAACACACACATCACAACTTGACCCAAGGAAAGGAGCAGGGGAAAAGAGAAGCTTTTGAGCAGGATGCAAGCACAGAATGGATATTCCTGACAGCATTATTAGCTACATTTGCTTCTGAAGATATTAATTTCTGAGGGTGTCATCGCCTAGTGACAATCCTAGATAAAAAGGAGGATTTTTTCCACTGGAAAAAGGATTATGAAGGGCCCTGTTAAATAACTATGGTCATAAGTCAAAACATCCACTTAAAATATAGATCAGCCTTGAGCCTCACAAGCCCAGCCATCATTCACAGTGGGCACTAAATACAGATCGCTGTAGATCACCCTACCCAAGTGTATAGGCTCTTAATGCCTGCTGTAAACTCTCCTTAAAAGAAGTAAACTATTGCATATTGCCTTTTCAACAGAGATCTTTTACATTTACAGAATAAGCCCAGCACTGCAACCAGATGCATGGATTAAAGATGCAGGGCAGCAGAAAATCCTACAAAAATTAGGAAGAGATTCAGCTATTCCTTAGCTATCAGCAAACTCCACTGATGTGAAAGAATGTGCTCGTAAGCCGCCTCTTCCACAAAGCAAGTCCTGTGCTGCTTCTACAATTCACTAGACACGTGGCAGTATGTTTTTAATACAAGTGACCATACCATTAGAGGCTTGCATTCAGCACAAGGGTGCAAAGTTTAAAAGCACAACAGACTAAGTCCTCTGCTCTAAATCCCAGCTCTCTGGCATCAAGTTCTGCACATCCAGTGTGTGGAACAGAAGACTTCAGACTAAAGAGAGGGAAGGCTGAGAAATACAGTCCTCCTGGGCTTGCTGCTTACAACACTCTGCAGCTGACTGCTATTTACTGTACAGCTGTGGTGCTCCTATTCCTACATCTGTCTCCAGCAATGCCAAACACACTGGTTCTGCGTCTCTCAGACTGACTGATTTTAACCAGAACAGCAAGAATGCAAATGATTGTTCAGATGAGGGTTAATCTGTCCTTCCTTCCCTGCCAGGATTTGCATGGTGTCTACTAGCTTAAGACCAAACTAAATCCTAAATCAATCCTACTTCAAAACTAAATCAGTTTCTTCTTTATAAAAATGGTTCTGCTCCATTCTTATGTCTACTCAGCTTTGTCAGCAGCCTCAGTGAAGAAAGTTTTCAGAGACCTCCTGAAATCTGAACAAACTATAAATTCATTCTCTGCCTTGGCCATTTCAAGCAATTACTAGGACAGTTTTCTTCTGCAGAATCCATGAAAATTGGACCCTGTGAGAATATGATCTTTCAGGAATTCTATTCCTTCCTCAGTAATTTTTTTCCTTCAACCAGATTACGAAGTATGTAAAGAACTTCCTTCTGGAAAAAAGGAAAGTGGCTCTAATGAAAAATCCCTTACTTTGCTGGAAGTTCAGTTATGTTTTACGTAACATAGCATACTATTGGTGTCTGCTCGCTTAATGCTTTTCAGATTAATAGCTTATTCCAAATCTGCTTTTGCCAAGACCTCTATTTCTGAAATTTGCTTATCTTTAATATTTAGAAAGTAGGCACAATATTAGTACGAGTCTTCCACAACATTTTTAGCAGTTAAAAGCTAGTGCAAAGTAATAATATCTCTTTTTGCCCATACCCTTGTCTTCCTTAGTTGTCACCTTTAAACTCCCATCATCCACAAAGCCCAATTTTCACACATGACAATAGCACTGATTTGCCCAAGTTATTTATCTTCTATTAGTTCTTCATTAGTCATTAGTTCTTCAAAGCCCACCTTGGATCTTTCAATTTTCCTTTAGTACCCATTATACTTTGTAGACACTACTACTAACACCTTGGAGTTGGGTTTCCAAATTTTCATCTATAACAGCTTCTCAAATCTGCCACCTAGCTACTGTGAATTACTCCCAACCCTAATAATTTAACAGCTTTTCCCAGCTTGCTTTCTTATGTTCTGCTGTTGGCTTCAAACCACATCAAGAAATTGGTTGGCTTCCTTCTATACTTACTTGCTCCCATTTTAATTTTAGGGATGGTTTGAATAACTTGTTCACTTTCTTTTAAGTTATCCTTTCTGAAGCTTAGCATCAGTCTCAACATTCTGATCTTTTTCCTGGCCCCTCTGAGCTCAGTGACTATAGTCATGTACTACACACAACACAGTCATGGCTACTCATGAAGAACTTTTGTGAGGGTCCTACAAACAACTTTAACCTTGCTGACTCAGCAGAAGCTTGACAAATACATAGACGATCAAATAATGCTGAGCGACTACTTGTGTCTGGAGCTATTTTAAGCCAGGCTCTGGAAAACATGCACATGCTGGCGACAAAACCTCCACCCACTGTCTCGCAGCAGCTGTCACGTGCAGCAATTGAGTAAAAAGAACTTACTGCTTTGATCATGCTCATAGAGATGATAATCCTTCGCCACAGGTCCATCCAGCAAGCGCCCATGAAGCTGCAAGTTCACAAATGCATCTTGGCTGCCACCCTTTTAAGACGTGGTGGCCACCACCAGTACAGGAGCAGCATCACCACATCAAATCGGATCGCAGCCCACGTCAGCCAGCCCAAAGACCATGGAGAAGACAGCAGCAGGCTGCTACAGGGATGGCTTCTTCCTAATGCCATCATTTAGCAGACAGCTTATGCCCTACTGGAGGGTTTATATATCTAATTAAACTTTCTGTAATTCTCATCTTGTGACACTATGAACATTTTCAATGCTAGTTTTTGGAATTATTCTCTCCTAAAGGGTTTTGAAGTTAATTATATCATAGTTGTTATTACCGTCTCAACCACAGATACTGCTTGAACCCCATTATTGTGTGCGTTACTGAGAGCTAAAATAAGAATAGCTGCTGCTCCGGTGCTAACCTTTCCTACAGAATGCTTCTAACCTTTGCCCAAACATTATGTATGCTCAGTTTATATGCAGGTAGTTAACACAGCCCAGTAGGGTAGACGGGCTTATTAAATTTATTAAACTAAATTCTCTCCACGCAGAACGCCCCCAGCATCCTACAGTCCTCTGGCTCTGGAGGCATTTGGCTGTTACCATGGAAGACAGCACCCAGAAATTCCCTTCACAACTAATAAGCAGGAACTATGAAAGCACAAGTTTCATGCAATTGCCTTCTGTATGAAAAATGAAAACTGCTTCTGTAACCTATAAAGAAACCAAGATGCAATCAAGCTTATTGTAATAAGATGCTAAATTTATGATTATTCCTTTCTTCTTTTCTCCTTCTACTAAGGCTCCCCTTGCTTTGCTTTGGCAAAAGAAAACACCCTCTGAGGTAGCATATACTACACAGTAACCAAGCCATATTAAAGGCATGTAAATAAAAATCAAGCCCTAGGTATACTATAATGCTTATTGAAGATGAAGAAACCAAAGGTCTATAAATTAAGAAATCCTGAATTAATGATGGCAAAGTCAGTCCTAAGTCTGACTCAGTCCAAAACTACACTTTCTCTCCTTCAGCAGCACTTCAGGCTAAAAATTAAATTCAGGCTTTTTGCATCATACATATTCCATAGAGTAAGGCAAAAACATCGACACATAGGATTTTGTCTCGCTCAGATCTGAGGCTGTATGCTCAAAACTGTTTGATGGAAGAAAATCAATTAATATATTTTACAAGCCTTCTTTGTTTAGCAGATCAAAGCAGCAGTTTCCTAGTTACTTCCTGGCTACAGGGACTGAGATAACAGCTGCATCCAGGCTGCAGTGAATTCAACATGTCCTGGACAGACCAGCCATCTTCCATCTTTCACACCACAAAGCAAATTGCAGGACTCCACTGCACCTAACAGGCCAAAACCTGCTTCCATGCTCCCATTTTCATGCATACATTTTGCAAATAAACTCACACGTGTGGATCACACACAAGTTATGATAGGAAGGCTCCACATGGCAGCAGAGCCATGTTATTAAAGGATGCACAGCCTCACCCATGTCAGATTAGAAAGGTGAGAGAAGGTGGGAGGCTAAAAATATTCTGCACGTTTTAATGAACCTGTAACGATTGCCTCTCCCAGCCTCAGGAAGAAATCCAAAGCACACAGCAAAAGTAAACAACACTGCCTCTCAGGTAAGTCAGGCAGATCACCACCCCGGCACAGTTCTCACTGCTGCTTGCACCTTGTGTGATCCTGTACCTCCCATGAGCCCTCATCCACCATAAAATCCATGCTAAATTTATGTGGGTTTTTGCTTTCAATACCCAGCAATTTCTTGGTTACCAGAAAATGCATAATTTGCTAGCCAAGGGTACCAAGCACATGGCAGCTATGTAGCTACTTCCAACGGCCTTGGCATTTCTACACTCAAGAGGCCACAGGAGAGATCAGTTCTTACATTCAGCATGGCACAGACAGATGTGGGATATTCTTCACCCTTCAGCATAATTCTCCTCCACGTCATCCTATGGCCTTAAAAGCTTCAAGTTTTACAGTTCAACCTTAAGGTATATTCAAAAGAAAACAAAAGCCCACCAACACAGCACTTCTGCTTCCATAAGAAAATAGCTTGCTTTTGATTTTTTTATAATTCAACCTTAAAAATCCCTTCTCCCCCAAACTTTGAGAGCATTTTGCTGTATCCCAGTTAGATCTTGCAACCTCTATGCATCCTCTTTACCAGGGGAATCATGCGGTGCTAATGGTCTGAGTCAAGATAAACCTGAATCGTAATGAAAGAACAACCTAAAAAGAAAATAAATTATGTACTTCACACAAAACTGCCCTTTTGCAATGGAGACTTCTGCCAATAGCAGATGGAAAGACCTTTGAAAAATAAGACATCCCATATGCCGTCTGCAGCAACTTCGTAGCTTTACTCTTGAAATTACACACTCCTTCCCTCCAGTCCACCACCTTTACATGACCTTGAGTAAAGCATAAATACATAATGTGCAGCTTCTTGGGATACGATTCAGTGAAACCTAAGGAAAGAAAATTACTGCTAGCTGTTTTTTCAATTCATTTGTACATTCGTGTGCTGGAACACACTACTTGGAACCATCGAAATCAGATTTAATGTACATTTCATAGTACTTAGGAGGAAAGCTATTTTAATTTTGTTAGTTGCCAGAATGTAAAATCCTGAAGGCAAAACACTTCCAGCAGAAAAACAGAAAAGATCTTAAAGGGGAAAGACTTGATGAAAAACCAGGCAAGCTTATGCAGGACCTGGTGAAGTACAGCTCCAAGGACAGGAACAGCCCATGTTCCTCCTCATGACTGATGCTAGTGTGGGGCTAGTGATACGAGATGCAGCACCTTGTTCATCAAATCCAAACATATCAGATTAACAGCGGCACAGAGCAGCTCCTCAGCTGCCAATAAACAATAGCTCCAAGGCCCTTAGCAACGCACAACGAACGTGCTCCAAGTTTTAAGCATTTACTTTTGGATATGCAATGCCACCAGATGCCCAAGCTTTTTCTTACCTGCAGACTAACGCATCCGAGTGGTTTTGATGGCATTCCCTCTGAAAGCTCAGAGAGCACAGCTCTATGTCCATCACTTCCAGATATGTGCCTAGCCCACTAGTTAAAGTGGGCCTGAGCCAGCCATGAGCAGAAGAGAGGTTTCATCAAATTAGCCAGGTGAACAACACCGCGGTTGTGCCAGTTCTATATTGTAGTCTGGCTACAAGAAAGCAGGACAAAGTTATCCCCTTGAAATGTTTTGAATCAACCTTAATTGGCAGGATGCTGGCACCAGGACAGCACTCTGCATTGCATAACCAAGGCAGTCCTGCTCTGGTAATACATGACCCATTCTATAATGGATTTTCTAAGGCCCAAGGCATCTGCTGCCACTTGCTGAAGAGCTTTTCTCAACACAAGGCACCCCGCATTTCACAGAGGTAATAAGCAAACCCAAAACAGTTTCAGCTGTGCCTTGCTCTCAGAGACACCCTTCTCCTCTTCATACCCTAGGACTGTAATCGCAGCCCTGACTTTTCTTCCTTGCTTACTGAAGAGACCCAGTGCTGGAGTTCATGTCCCTGATTGCTCGACTGCCAGCCAGTGCATGGATTCTGCATCACTCAAAACTTCCCCAGCAACAATGATGCTTTTACTGGTACACTCTTTATGAGAGATCACTGCTTTGGTTTTATCCTTGTGGGTTTTAATAACGATGCACATACACAGAGAGCCTGCAATCAGTGTGCTCTGAACTGAATTTTAACCGATTTACGAAGTATTAAAAACCACAACATTTTTTATAACATTTTAATTGTAGTATTACAGAACACATCTCGTAACATCTAATTATAATTTTAAATGAGCAGCAATTAACAAGCTATTTTATGGTGCCTAAGTCCAAAATAAACAAGGTCAGGACAGTCCTGCCAAAGGAGCTGCTAGTGTGCGCCCTGCAAAAGGGAGGCCAGTCTGTCTTTGGAATGTGCTCATTCCCCACTTTCTGTATCAGAAATTAGGGAATGTGTCATTCCTAAAATATATCATATATTTTAGAAACCACAGGGAACATCTAAGCACAGGACTTGCTGTACTGTTGTATCTCTGTCTGGAAATGGGCAGCTCTGCTTCTGTCATAGCTTAAGCATCACCAGTATAAGCTCATTTGAAGTGACACATGCAAAAAACCACATCACTGGTGGGGAAGGTAGGAGCAGCTCCAGCAGAAGCAAGTGCCCTCACCCATCAGGTAGTAAAGACCCCAAAACAGGTTGAGGACAGAGCAATGAAGGCATCTCTCCTCTTCGCACAGAATCAGGAACACTCCCTGCAGTAAAGGCAGCCCACCTATAGCTTGAAAAAATTAGTTCATCTTGGCAAGGGGAACACTCCAAATTCTCCCAACTTCCTCCAACTTGTTGGAATACGTAAGATACTGCAGACAGAGCCACAGATTTCAGGTCAGAAATTCCAGGACGTTTCCCACTGACCTACATGCTGCCCCAGAAATTTCTTGGAAGAATCCTGCTCCTTCACTCCATGGCTAGTAAGTTAAATCCTTCTACCTGGTGAGCATCCACTAAGTGTTTCCAAAGTAGCTATAGCAGAGAAGCACCCCACCAGTGCCATTTCAGGGGTCAGTTGGCAAAGGTTCAAAGCCCAGAGGCTTTTCTTCAGAACAAATCACCCTTTGCTGACAGGTTGGGCTTAAATTTTGTATTTTATGCTTTTAAAATAAAAGTTCTTTGAAAGTCGAAATGTGAGGGGGGAAAAAAATCAGCCTAAATCATACGCAGTGTACAAGGTAATTTTCTCTTCTTGAAAGGAAGAGAAGGTTTCTGAAAACGGCTTTGTGACAGACTCATGTATCTTGTCTTCTGGTTTTCCCTTTACCACTTTTCCTTGTCTTATTGTGAAAACAAAACTCAAACCTCTCATAGAAGAACATTTCTAACTGTAGGAGAGGAAGCAACAGAACAGGAACTTGCCTGATGCAGCTGGTATCCTCTCCGCCTGCAGGAGCAACGCATTACATATTCTCAACTAACATTAAAAGACACAAACATTTGGAAAAGTATCAACGATCAGCTTTTTAAGAGGAAGAAGAAAGTACCCAGGGCACTGTCTGGGCTAAATCAGCAATCCAACTCTAGGAGATGTTGGCAATAGAGTATGTTTTCTGCATGCAGGTGGTTTATGAGAAACAATTTGTTTACAGCCCTTTTAAAAAGAACACATGAAGGAATTGGTACAGCTATTCCTCATGAAGAACTGCCGTTCATAATAAAGCTTATCCTGCCCTCCTAGCTCATAGAGATAATTCCTGACCGATTAACCTTCTGTGTCACACCGAGTGCAATGGCAGTAAAGGGCTGCTTAAGGCGCTGCAGACTCCCACCGCTCCACTACATTGTGTCCCACACGGAGAAGCACTAAAGCCTTGAGCCAGATGGGTCATGGTGGTGTAGATCTCTACATTATTCTGGTGTTGCTCTTCAGCCAAGACTTACAGGCCTCCAAACCTTTGCAGTCCTGTAAACCTGCCTTTGTCCAAACTGGAGAGTGCATGAGACCTGGCATCTCCTAAGGAAGTCAGGATCACCTGATGGAGTTTTCACAAATACAGTATCAAAAGTAGCTATCCTCCTCGGCAGTGTTCATCAAAAGAAAACCAGTTAATACTCATTATTGCTAGCTGAAGGAAACTGATCATCTCTGGAAAACACAAAACTTTTCTGAGCAAAGGCAACAAGAGAGCTCTGCAAGGACAAAATGAACAGTCAGGACTTGGCGAGATACGGACATCACTCTGCACACTTCTCTGCCAGCAAACATGGAAAACCATGTCCCATGGTTGCACAGCAAAGCTTCTGGATACACTGCAGTTTCACTTATTACTTCACCACTGACCACCACATGTTTGAGTGATGCTTGCCACATGCTTGTCCTGGCAGCCTTCCTCTGGAGGGCTGTACACAGCAGTGCTGTGCCCCAAGTCTGGTTTTGCTATTACGGTGAATGAACAACTGCAAGTTCAATCCCAACTCTTAAGTTGGGTGGGAGGTGAGTAACCTTTCAAGAGCCTGGCAAACACCATTATCCAACCTGTCAGTGCCCACCCTGTGACCTCCTGGAGAGCCTTACTGCGGAGCATCATGAGAGGAGACAGTGGGATTTTCTTTCTTCACTGTGTGGATATGAAAGGAGAAGCTGATCAAACCACTGCCTGAAGCGAGGATGCACCAGGAAGGCCAACCAAAACTACAAGCACAGCAAACCGATAGGCAACAACCATCGTTAAGACCAAGACTGAATAACTCCTGACAGTCAGCTGTATGAACCAGGGAAAGCTGATTATTTCTTTTCAAACAGACCAACTACCCTGGGAAAGCCCACGACTCCAAGCCCTTTTCCATTAACTGTCCAGGAGAGTTTCTTGCAAGTTACTGGGGGCACAAAGGCTGCAGACACTTGGCTCTTTATCTTTGAAAGCATTCTAATTGAATTTATCACACCACATGCAAGTCAAACCTTATTTAGCCAAACAAGAATCCTATAAGCCCCCCTTCCTCACCAGAGAGTAGGAACAAGCAGAACAGCTAGGGCCTTCTTGCTTTACTGAATTCATTATATTAAACCAAAAGCAATGTCATCTTAACTTGAAAGGACTTTTAAAAGAGCTTGAAGCAATTTTGCTGCTGCAGCATTTTTGTATTCTGGATTAACTACAAGCCTTCTTAACCCCTCTGAGTTTGTAAGCGCATAAACCTGTATCCTCCTAAGCATTCAGAGCAGCCAGCAACCTCTCAACTGTTAGCAAGCTGAGAGTTAAAGCATACACCGTGTACAACTACTGCAATTTGAGCTCCCCTAAATGTTAAAGTCCAAGTTTTAGGTATTTTTGTCCACAAGAAAGGACCTGCAGAATCTGGTGAATTATCTCAGGCATTCCTCATGTCTTGTGCAATTTCCCTGATTAACATCCCAGGCTCAGAGGGGCAGTGAAAAGGTCAATATCCCGCTACGGGAGATAGTGCTAAAATACTATAAAATTTTCCCTTTAAAACATTTCCAATTACTATTAATACAGAAGGATTTCTATCTTGAGGGTTTTTTAAGTTCATTATTATCTTTTTCAAACAGGATTTTTTGGCCTTTTTTTTTTTTTTTTTGCCAATAGGGTGTACCGGTAGATAGGAAAGAACCGTAGGAGCAACTTTCTTGAACTATTAAAACCACAACCCTGCCACCACTAGCTGGTTCTGTTTGATGTAGTTTGTCATCTTTCTGGACAGCTGAAAGCCTTAAGCAAATGTGCAGGGAAAAGCAGTGAACCATCTCATCAGTTTTTGCTTGTTAAACCCCATGTTTATTCCAGCGGCTTTGAATCCTGAACTACACAAAGTCTTTTGAACTGTTCCATGCTCAGCAATCGATACGGGCGTGTGTGTGCGTGTGTGTGCGTGTGTGTAAAATCCAAAACATCCTTTAAGACTATTAACTTCTGGAGAAAGCATCAGATAATGAACTGTTTCATCTCAAATCACACAGCTGAAGAACAATGAGAAACAGCAGCTGCCAGAAACAGACCATCTCCAGCACAGTCCTACCACAGGATCTCTCAGATTCTTGACACAACCCCTGCTGAAAGCATGTGTATCACTCCTGTCCCAGAAGCCTTTAACATCACTGTACAGGGAAGGCTTTCTTACCCTGCCTGTGGGGGACACTGCTTACAAAACAAAGAACCTATTTAAAATGAACTTTAAAGCTTTCTTCTGACTCTGAAATGTTTACAGAGGAACCAGCACATCTCAGGAATGGCCATATGCATGCGATAGATGAAAGGATGCCAAGCAGTGCCAAGCTGTCTCAGACAAACAGTATCTATAGGAGATGGATAGAGTCACAAGATCAAAGTGCAAGTGCTCCCAGCTCAACACTGTATTGTAAAGGGCTGCCTATACTTTGCCTGTTCACAAAAAAAAGGGGGGAGGGGAGGAATGGGAAAGAAAGAAAAGCAATTTTTAATATACAAAACTTAATATACAAAACCGTATCAGAAGAGTGCCCTAGAGGCCACTGTATCAGTTCATTTTCCTAACAAATTCAATAAAAATACACGCTTGTTATTTAAACAGCTGCAGCACCCAGGGGTCTTGCTGCAGCACTGAACATCCTGTTGAGAGCATGGCCTGCCTCAATCCAGGCAACAAGCATATTCAGAAAGCTGACATGGGCAATTTCACAGGCAGTAGGTCTAGCCCCAGAGGTCCCAGACATCACTGTCTGTATGTGCATTTCCCTTCCCTTTGCCATCTTTCCTCACACATTTCCCAACATTCAAATGTGTTTCAAGACAGTTCAGAGGATGTCATTTGTAACCTCAATTCAGCACAACGTGAGGTTCCCAAGATGGTTAAGAAAGAACTCTTCCAAGTTGGATGGTTCAGAAAGAACTCCGAAGAGTTAGTTTATTCCACTTTTGCAAGAATAATTCATTTCTATTCTAGTGGAGCATACTGTGGTGTGTCCAGTCAAACACCAACAGATGCATTCAAGACAGGCTGACATTTTGCATGCCGCATGGTAGACGAGCTATGTGTCCATGAGGGTACATGCACTACAGCTGGATGTATCCCCAAACTGATCCATTAGTATCTGGTCAATGACAACAAAAGTACCGCCTTTCCATCCCCTAAGACACTAATCTATTACAACTCTACAAGCTAAGGTTATTAATCAAAAGTCTATCATACCATATAAAATGTAAATGGCTTGAGGATGTTCCTGTCCACATCAATTAATTATTAAAAGAGCATTAGCTGAAGCTTTTCACCTGCCATTTAAAAGTTAGGGATAACACGACATGACATCCATACTACTACTGCAGCGCAGCCTACACCCTCATTTTCCACCCACCACCGACAGCCCAGTTGTGCCAATACCTGCTCTTCTTCTGCAGACTGGTTCCAGTAACACCGCAACAGCAACCAGCACCTGACTGCTAGGGATGCTCAGTACGTACAGCTGCAAAATCACTGTAGGGAGCCAGTCAGCAGGTAGCCCCTCCAAACAGCAATTGCAACAAGCATTTGCACATGTTTGCCTGACATTTCCACTTTTGTTTCAAAATAAAGTCCTCATGCAAGGAGGGCTCTGAAAACGGTAGCGCAAGCGTTCCTAGAAACCACCAACCGCGTTGTTTTCAGCTGTGTTCGCAGTGCTGTAATCAATGGAAGCACTTAGCAGTGATGAGTACGTACCAGCAAGAAAAAACACCCCATCCTTTATGCCAGTGCTGTATCTTCTTCCAGACCAACCAATGAATCAAGATCACTGGCTGCACCAGAAGGTGAAGCACTGAGAGCTGGTGCTTAATTAAGCTGATGTAAATACACCCGGGTTCAGGAGCAGACTAAAATCACTCCTGTTGTACATAAGCCAAGAGCAGATGACAGCACAACAGATTCAGACTCTCTCATATTTCTACCACTTATGACCCAATTGCACAAATTGAAGAATGATTAGCAGTTGTGTGGACATTAAATGCCCTGTTGGTGCAACCAAAACAGATTTGCTTTATTCAGAATGATTACTTAAGGCCATAGCTGTGAAACTAGAATGAATCATAATAAAAACATACATTAAAAACACAAAGCATCACCTCAGAAATGAGGGGGGTGGCTATTTAGCCTTAGTAATAACTTAGAAGCTGCACACTTTAACATCATGCTTTCTAGAAATGGAAAGGCAGATGCCTTTTTCATGAAACACCATAAACCTGCTACAGCTTGCTTCTCATCCCTAACACTCTCTAAAATGAACTTTTACGAATATGAATACTAACAAGATTCACCCCACGTATGTTTTCCATCAGGTTTCTATGTAGGAACTCCTATCTGTATTTATGGTAAATTTATATTTTTGCTGAAAAGTTTTCTGCACACCTCAAGATCAGCAAAAATAGAGGGTCAAGTTGGAAACCAGCTTCCATGAGCCAGGGGAGGCGAGGTAAGTGCAGCCCCAACACACCACAGCTGCCTGTGCTGCAACAACTTTCCAGGCAGTATGCTCTCTAATAAACTACCAGCCAGGCACTAGCACTCCTGGTATTGTTTGGGAAGCAAATACTAAGCTACAACTTTAAACATTTTTGCCTCGCCGCCCATCTTCCACAGATGCTCCTCTTCACAGCTTATTTCCCAGCTGAACAGTGAGAAACAGGGGACCCCAGACTGGCTGCCAGCCAGCCAGCCTCTTCAGGCTTCAGTTTTAATACCATTACCTATGAATATGTTAAATTTCCTTGGCCTCCAGTCACCTCATTAACCCTGGCAGCAAAGCAACTAACATAAATACAGCTTACAACATATACTTGATAAAAAAGCCATGCATTTTCCTTAGCACTTCATCTAAAAAGGTAAATCTCAAGAGAGAAGTCTCTAGCTGTTAACCAGCTATTTCCCTCTCCCCACAGAGGAAGAAATTATGTTTGTCTCTGACAGCAATATATGATATTACTGTCATTACAGCTGTTTCAGAACAGCTTTAAGCTACACTTGTGTTTCAAAAATACCTGCCAGAGCCCTTGTTCAAAGCTTTAATTCCTCAGTATATTGTTTCAAGGGAAGCTTTTAGTTTTAACTGTCCAAGTCATTAAGTACACAACAGAAAATGCATACTTAATGGTGGATGATACAATCCTACTTGCTGCATTGAAAACACAATCCACAATCTCCTTCCCTGTGCTTTTCCAGTCTGGATGACCAGATTTTGTGCGTGCTATGAGATGGCATCACAGGGTTGAATAACCCTGAAAAGGTTCCCTAAACGCATGGTCTGGCCAGTGCAAGAGACCTTGTAAGACATCCTCTTCACCCTTATTTGCAGCCATGGTGTGTCTCACGTGCTGTGCCTCTTCAGATTTTACTTACAAAGCAGATCTCACTTTTCTTTGACTCCAATACACACCTGCTAAGAGTTTCTTCCCAAAGGACTTTTAAACATGATGTGCGCACACATTCATGCACTATTTGTGCATATTTTACACCTGTATACACATAATTCTAGAGAAACAATACTATGCATATGTTTTATAGTTAATGCACATCATTTTCTTTTGAACAGCTCCAACACCACCGAGATGCTTTGCTTTATGTCAGAGGCAGCAGAGCAGAGCGGCTGCGTTCCCAGCAGCCTGGCAGGTCCAGAGATCCAAACCTGCATCCTCTGGCCTTCCCAGCCGCCTTCACTCTTGCACCTTACACACCCCAACTAGAAAAGCAGAGATAGCACTCTCCCCAGTTTAAAAACAAAAACAGGAACACACAAAAAACCCCAACAACCCACCAACAAACAATCAAACCACCACATGCACAAACAGAACAACCAACCATGAAACTCTGAAGAATAAATACTGCTATCTTGAAAACATCAGAAGCTCACTCCAGCTGCCAGGCTGTTAAAAAAACACACAAAAAATTATCCTGCAAAATTTTCTGCATTAATTTTATTCTTCTGTTTCTTAAAACTCCACCAAACCTTTAGCTTTCCTATGGCAATTTATACCCCTACTCTGAAGAAAAGCTGTAAATCATCAGAATATTAGGGGTTTTACACCTTAAGAAAAGCCTAAAAATACACAGGTTATCTTTTATAACCCTGTAACAACAGAGGTTTGGCTCTAACAGAAGAACAATGAGATATGAAATCAAAACGCTCATCTATCCACTGATGGTGCATAAACACTGTATTTATTAGCACTTCCACACACTGATTTTAGACTAACCTCTTTCTCACAGTAGTAATAACAGAAATGACCATCTCAAAACTGCTGTCATCCAAATGTCAGAGGAGAGAACAAATGATACTCCTGTGTGATACCTACTTCCCTCCATCTCCTCTGGCATTTAGAAGCTGGCACGCGAGGAGAATAATCCGGCTCCTGTGACTTGTCTCTCCCTTCAAAACCAAGGCAGGCTCCCAGATGCAGCAAGCATGGGAGCTGCACCAGGAGGTCCGACCAATATTCCCCATCTCTCTGCAGGCTGCAGCAGCTCCTCCATTTTGCAGAAGAGGATCTGGTCAGTACTCATCTTCCTAATTACACACCAACAATTAGCTGGAATCTCGTTGCACTGTGCTTGTCACCTGTTAACCAGTCTCAGTGAAAAAGGGCTGAAACTGGATGTGGCAGATGGAGCTATATATCCTGCCCATCTCTGGAGAGCAGATTTGTAATGCAAAACACTGAATTTAAGATGCGAACTATGGATACAAGGAAGCAATCAGGACCAAACTGATTAAACAAGACCCAAGTCTCAGCACAGCATGCAGAATACTAAGCAGAAACAAACATATCTCAGAGAGGGGAACAAACAGCATGCCGTGTCACACACCAGCCAGACCTTCCCTGTACCATGTGAATGCCCCTTCAGAAATACAGACCATTCTGCTAACAACTCACCAACACCAAAAACGTACTCATCCTCCTCATTCACAGATACACACCGGTGAAAACCTCACGTTCATGTTACCTGCTTTGTAACAGGGAAGCCTGGGGCAATGATGCCACACATCCACACAGCCAAATGCACTGCACTTGCTGCTAAACCCTCCAATTCCGATTTACAGTATCCTAGGTCAGAAGACAAGTCTGGATTATTATCCCTGCCTCTCTTACAACCCCAGGGACATGTCATTTCATGCAGTTACTGTTATCCTGAGCCGAGCTCCTGTTTGACTAAAACAAATCTGTGTTCAGTATGGGAGAAATACAGACTGATGCTCACGACAGACATCAGGACACAGAGTGGATCCACTACTCCTGTTGCCCTACCACAAGACTGAGACAGGTGTGCTTTGCTTCCAGCTTAAGTACTGCTGGCTCCAGCGCTCAGTCACACCTGCTCTTCTCTGCCACATTAAGGAGCATTTTCAAATCCTTGCACCAGGAACCATGCTTTCCCTTATCAACACTGATCTGGCTCCACAGACCACCCACTTGCTCTGCTTCATTGGCTAATGGAAGAGGAGAAGAATTAAATACTCCCCTGAGCTTCCGCAGCCGCTCTCTTGTGAATAGTCTGCTCACACACACGCTTGTCAGCTAAACCCTTGCTCAAAAGCCACTAGGAAAACTTTAAGTTAGACTTTAACAGTTCCTCCAGTGGGACACAAAAACATGACCACCCTTAAAGCTGCTTCTGTTCCACTTCTGCTCAACAAAACCCTCATACAGCTAGAACCGGCCTCATACATTATTTTGCTGTCTTACACCTTCCTGTTAAGTGGATGACTTCATGCAGCCTTACAAGAATGAACACATTCTGACATGTGCCAAAACCCAAACCAGCTCAGTTTTAAGCAAAGCCGGTTTACACAATGTTTTGTAGACACCTCTACATTACCTGAGCCCCACAGACAGGTCAACTTCTTTTATCCAGGGCTTAGAGATTAAAAACAACTTTCAAGTGCCAGTACAGTGCTCACCCGCTGACTTAGCACGTACTGCCAAGCTGCTGCACAGCCTGCACGCTTCAGCGACCCAGTGCTTTTGGAACATTCCTGTTATGTGCACACATACACACACAAAAGAGCAATCTAATAATCAGGATATTTAGAGATAGGTTATTCAGAGACACTCACGTGGCTTCTAGGAGCACACTACTTTATCTAGGTGAACTGAGTTTAGTGTGAAAGGATACTGGAGCATCCATTCTCCTTTCCTGCCCTCTTCCTCTGCCAATTTCTTCAAGTTTTAGGGGTTTCATATTTTATTTATTGCCTTTCTCAGAGCTTGACAGAAAGTTTCTGTTATTTGACCAGATTTTCTTGCCCTTTCTGTTTGGCAGATGTTGATTCTCCCTCATCCTCCTACACATCTCACATGGAATTGATACAGCCTCTTTTGTGTAACAAAAAAGACTGCGTATCTTACTACAAAATCTGCTGTTTCAACATCATCAGCACGGCCTAGAGACTAAAGATCAGTGTCTAACTGAACCAAAGAAGCACCCCACTGTCTCTCTCAAATGCAAAGGACTGCGGAGCCCACCTCCACATGCTGGGCTAATGCTGAAACACAGCAGATCCCCAGATGTGAGGGCAGAGAGCAATGGCTACAGACCCAAAGCTCGATGGTGCTTCTGCACTGCATACAGAAATGGAAACTGATTCCCCCACTATATCTTGGCTGGTGTGATTACATTGATACTACAAAGGCGTACAATAATGTAGCCCTAAAATATCTAACAGACTTCCCCTGCATCTACTGAACAGGAAAACCAGTGATAATTTTACTAATGACCTGGCAAACACCATCGCCCAACCTCTTCTTCAGAGAGTGATACTGTAAAGAAGGTTGGTAATGGTGGTGATACCCTTGCTCCAAGGCTTCTCCCAAGTGAGACTTCCTGTCTTTGTGCCAGGCACTGTCTCAACCTTTCGAACCCAAACAGGACAACCTGGCCTTCTGCTGTTTTTCTTTTAAGACATGCCCTAATACCGAACACACTGCTCCACTTCTGCATTCCTTAGCTCTGCTATCAGTAAATAACAGTCAGGACTGGTACTTTGCAATGCAACTTCAGATCTTTGGATGGGAGATGGCAAGTAAAAAGCAAAGTAGTATTACAGAGTACAGCAGAATATCTCTTGCCTAAACAACTTAAAAATCACCTTTTAATGATAAATGTCTCCATCAGGAGCATCAAGCACAGCATGACTCTGCTGAGGGAGCAGGGAGCTGGTGAAGATAAGCTGGCTTTGCTTTCTTGAGGTTTTTTAATACAAATGTAGCTATAAGACTAAGTTTACTTTTGCTAGGAAATCTTCAGAAAAAAATTACTGCTATTTCTATATCTAGGTGTGTTCCATGTGTATGAGTCCAGTCATTGCCAATTCAGCATAAATGTGGTCTTGAGGTTAAAAATAACATGTCCCCTACTTCGTCTTTAGGAGTAGGGCACAATCTTCCAGCTCCCATTTAATACAAACATGATTTCAGCATTATTCATCACTCCAATTTTGATAATGAAAAGCATTCCTCAAACTAAAAGGTCTTAAAATCTAACTATCTCCCATTATCATCCAGTCCTTGAAAAGAAATTAAGTTCACGCCCTCTAAGAGATTAAATGAACAACAACAGACCCTTCACAGTCCATCTCAAAACACTAAAGCACTGTCCCTGAAACAACCAGTTGTCTCCTTAGATAACACTGACAGTAAGATCTAAACCCAGCCACTGGTGAATGCAATTTCTAGAGGAGGTATCTTTAGGCTGAAGGTTTTCAATCCAACACAAGCTCACACTGCAGAGCCAGCACAGCCACCTGCTCTCAGGTTATCCCCATTTAAACCCCAGAAAAAGATAGAGTTCATCCATAAATACTTAAGCAATATCACCAGCAAGCCACTAAGAACACAACTGAACTCCAACTGCCCAATACCTACACAGCAGAAAAAAAGCCAAAAAACCAAGGATCTTTGTTGGTTGTTTTCTTGTTGCTATTGTTGGAGGGTGTTATTTGGTTGTGGGATTTTATTTTTGGGGTTTGGTTTTGGGGTATGGGGGGGATGTTTGTTTTAAAGACATGACTTCATAGTACCAAAACTTTTAAGTAAAATAGATCAGTACTAGTGTTCACTTTTGAGAATGTAATGATTTGGTTTTAATAGTAGATTAATAATCATAGATAGTAGAAAACTTTCCATTTTTACTTAAATCCTCTCAACACCATAGCAGGTTCTTTTAAAAGAATTCCTGCACATCATCAGGAATCACTCCTATCCAGGGCACATAGTCTGAGTTTTCACAGTAGTCTCTAGTGTACCATAATACATTCGTCTCCTGTAACAGAGGCTGTAATTTGCTAAGCAATTAGTGATGGCTGAAGCAGTCACAGTGCCCAAGTCCAGCCACTTTCCTGGCTGCGTCAATACAGTTTTGTGCAGTGGATTGGATCAGGGAACCAATTTGAGTTAAACATAAACTAGAGGGAGGGGGAAAAGAATACAATTCTCTTTCACCTAAAGCAGACACTTGATTTATTACCCTGCTCCTAGTAACAAAGAAGGTTTGGAGCAAACAGGAGGAGATGGGCAGAGACTGGTGAGGCCCAGACTATCTTTGGATGAAATGTTGGAACTGCACAAAACCACCCAATTACTGCATGCTGCAATGTACTAACCTCCAACAAGATTTAAAGGCAGTGTTCTGACTGATTTTCTTTTGCAAACAGATCTCCCACCCAGGGACTATGGTTATATTCCAATAGCAGCAGAAAAAAACCTCTTAAAATCTATGTCCTCTGCAGAAAATAGTAAGAGTGTACCAGCACTCTTCCACAGCCAGAACAGTGCTCTTTCCTCACCATCAAAATTTCCAGGAGGTTAAAACTTTGCCAGCTCTTTGGAAGACGAATGCTCTGGTGTCATGGTTCAGCACAACACCAGGGACTCCCTACTCCGCTTTGAATCAAGTCACTGCCACACGCTTCCTCACCTTTTATGAGAGATTGACTTCATCACAGATTCATAAAATCTAAAAACTAAAACAGTTTGGGTTAGGAAGGTCCTTAAGATCATCCAGTTACAAACCCCTTGCCGCAGGCAGGGATACCTCACACTAGACCAGATTGCTCAAG
>JBCJKH010018906.1:0-18004 GCA_039877255.1 Loriculus beryllinus | reverse complement strand
CCATCATCTCTCAGGATTGCCATGGAGCTCAACAGGGCTGTGGAGAACATCATGGGTGCACAGCCAACCCGTGGGTGGCGCTGCCTTATGGGGCTAGGACAAAGACTGGCCCAGGGTAAAGCTGCATCTTACACGGGTTTCCTCAATAAATCTGTAATTTTTTCTGATAAGACAATCCTTAGTTGACTGTCATTCATATCACAGTGTTACTGGTACTACTGTATGGCAGATGTTTGACTATGTTTTGAGCAAGCTGCACAATGCATGTGTTTGTCACTTGCTCTTTTTTCAAAAAATATCCTGCATCACTGAGAAGAGAGAAAGAGGGTAAGGAAGAACCTACTCTTCCCTTGACATTGCACAGTGCATTTGAGCTGTGACCCTTTCCCATGCCTTCTAAAGAGACTTTAAGAATTCCAGTTATTGAACATCCTATAAATTTCTTTCTTTAATTTTAAATAAAACTAAATTCAAGTCTCACTCTCTGCAAGAACAAAATATGAGAGAACACATATTGTGCAGACACATATTGTACAGTACTGCCAACATCTGTTGCCGTAATTAAAGAGAGCAGCATTCAAAGCAATAATCAAAATTAGAATAAAATACTGAAAATACGGCTTTTCACCAGTTTCATTCTGGTAGGCAGCCTCATGTAACAAGCCTGAAGAGTAAGAGGCTGTTGCTTATCTTTTAGCACTGCAGTGCTGGTATTCTGAACTGAGCAACTTTCTTCATCTCCAGACTTTCACTGTCCTTTATATTGTGTTTCAAATTAGATTAAATTGCTACGACAGATACATGTCTTCTTTTTCTAATTAAACAGCACTGCCTCCATGCTAGATACTATGTGTTGCTGGTGCAGACTAGTAAGCACTTATTCTTTTATAACAGATTTTAGAAAAATAGGGGGTTTTTTAGCTATTGGATTAATATGTTGACTAGGTTTGTCAGAATAAAACAACAGCACTTGCATTAGCAACTTGAAGGTCTAGAAAGTCCTTAGAGGCATTTGGTTTACTGATTGTGAATATCTTCCTGGCATGGGATCACATTAAAACTTTTATTGCTATGATGTTCATCACCATATAAAATCTTACATAATCATGCAGAGAAAGCAAAATTGTAGACTGAATTTTTTCTTCAGTCTATAATCTGAAATTAACTGGCACCCAGTTATCATTGTTTATGGACTATATTGTCCCATTGTTCTGAATGACAGATTGCAAACATGAACATAAAAGTCTCTGCCCTGGGGAATTAACTGTCTGCTAGATAAATTATCTTACAAATGGTGAAATAATGCAACTAACAAGTTTGGTTTTTTCTTGTTCTTGCTTTTTAGCAATAAAACATCACATCTCCAATAGATACATGCTAAATTATCATCACTACTAGGCAGTAGTGATCTAGCTAGAACATTTGAGAAATGGCTACCTTTGGAAAAAAAGGTGAATTTGGTATGGTCAGCCAGCTCTGTCTGGATTTGAGATAGCTCATTTTAGATGCCATATTTTTCACATGTAATATTTTCAGTTTCCAAGGGATAATAGACTCTCCATTGAAAACATACTTAAATCCTCCCACCTGGGAGCTCTAAATGAATCTATACACAGCTTGTACCTTGTATTTATCAGCCAATGTGTATTATTCAACAAGAACCCAGGGCAATTTTCCAATGCTTGAGAGTTAAGGAGACTTAACATGTCAATTTTTCTAACTAACTCAGTGCTTTACAGTACAATCCCATTGCTGTATAAATCACTGATAAATAATAACCCTCTTAATGCTATCTTCACTTCCATTAACCAAAATGTTCTTAACTTTAAATTAAATAAAGGAATATTGTTCCATCACATATTACATGCACTGTTCATCATTTTACTATTCCATAAAAAACAATGTAACAACAGGATTCAACGTGTAGGTTCACTGTCAGAGAATTTTGATCAACTTCTATTCTTCATCATTTCAGCTGGAAACAGGGGCAGATGAAGGTCTACAGATAAAGTTTATATTTAAAAAGTATTTCTAGATTCAACCACAGCTTTATTTGACTACTTATTTTTGAAATGCAGTTAGTCTTTAGAAATGTAAATCAGTGGTAGCTATCTTTTTGTACTATTGCTAATTACATTTCTATTACTGTTAGTAACTCTACATCTGTTTCACATATGTCAATTATATATAAGAGGGCATATCTGCAACAAATTATAATAAAAGTGCCATGTACCAGCCTAGCAGAAATAAGGCAAATAACACAGTTCCAACATTGTTTACATATATGTAAAAGAAGGCAAAAATCAACACATATTTTCCCTGATTCCTAGTCCTTAGTTTTTCTTTCTCCATTTTCAGTGATATTATTCTGAACTCCATCTTGCTCTTCATAATTTGTCATTCACTTGCATCCTCAGGTTTGCAGCTTCTGTATTTCGTTCCACTTGAGCTCATAATTTAGGTATATAGAGTTCTTGCTTTGGCAGAAATGGGTGGAACTGTTTCTTGAGTCATGCTAGTAGTGGATGCTGTAGTCCAGGCACTCCCCAACTGCATTCTCTTCAGCAGTTATCAGCTATCCAGCCATTCAATGTTAAGACAGGCAACAATAGCACACCTCTTGCAAGGATTATTTCCAGTCTCATGTTTGGTAGGGTATCCTCAGTGCAAGCTGGGCAAAGTGTTCTTCATATGAGAGAAGGTAACCAGAACCCATTTCACCTATTTGTTACAACAGAGCTGCTAATAGCAGTTGTTTGTACCAGCTGTTGGAATTTCAGGGGTACACAGATGACTCAAGAATTCCTACAGTTTTTGAAAGCTATGATGAAAGCTCCTATGTTTGCCCAAACACATGAAAATTCTGTTAAGTGCACTTCTTTTGGCTAGTTTTTAAATTCCTAGAATTCCTCTGTCTTTGAAAACAGCAAAATTGCTGCCTCTCTAAAAGGCATGCTGAAAATCAACGGCTTGTATATATGCAAGTACCACGACAACATACACTTTATTATTCTATATGAATCTTTCCCAGTTCTTTGTTCCAATTTTCCAGTGCACTGGCAAGAAAGATGTTTGCTGAACTCAAAAAGAACACTATTTTCAGCAGTGATTACGACTGGCTTTAGCTGCCATTCGAGGCCTGCAGGACAAGCAAAACAATTTTTGCACCTGCCTCCTCACTGCACAGTTTTTGAAGTTGGGCTCCTCACAGTGATCACTGGTTAGCTTAAGTAGAGACATGTGCCCATGCTCTAGAGAATGATGTCATGTCATTGATCTTTATAATATACTTTTCCTAGTCTTCAACCAAGAATTGGAGGAGGAGGAGACTCATTCAATATTTCTTCACTGCTGAGTCTTGCAACCACTATCTATAGCCACAGACTCTATGCTTGTAGTGTATGAACCATGGCATTCATCATCAGCTTGTGTGCTTCTGGTAAGTACCAGTCATTTTTAAGATGGCTCTGAAAGCTGGTTGGCTAACTAACTAGTAAATCTGTCTTGCAAAGTAGTTGATTATACAAAAAAGTCCAGATAATTATGGTATTGAATGAACTTAAACATCACATCTGGTCTGCTTCTCTGGACAACTATGTAAATTCCAGCATGAAGTCTTTGACATGAATGTAAGAAATACAAAATTCTATTAGGCTTTAATTTTCAACAGCTTTTAGATGTCTGTGTTATACTTAAAAACAATGCATGATTTATAAAAATGAGTAATTGTAAAGGACTGAGTCAGAATGCTCTTGGCAAATATCATCAGAAACATTGTTGACCCATTTAAGCATCTCTTCCAAGTGGGCACCATCAAATACAAGTATTCTGTAGCCAAGAATAGAATTAATTTCATACTAATCTGAAGAAGTACTTCATCTCTAACTGTATCAAGCCTGACAACACAGGTATTATGCCATCCCTTCAGCAGTTGTTGGATAGAGCCTCAAGCTATGGTGCCAAATTTTACACATATTCCTTATAAACATGTCTCCTGGAAACATTTGCTAATAGTAAACACAAGATTGCAAATGGTTTTGAAGTCACTGTCCTAGGAATGCTTCCACATACCCTGCACATTTATGCACACGGCTTTTGCACAAAAAGTTTAATCAAAAACATTCACATTGGCAGCTCCAGTATTTCCAGAGTTGCTAGCACCTTATTTCCCTGCCTATTGCTGTGGAGATGGCTGAAGACAAGTGGTCTGCACCATGGTGACTTCCCACAACATCTTTCCAGACAGAAGTTATGGAACCTCGTATGACTGGATTGCTTTTAATATGGCAACAAATGAATGTCTTTACCGGGCACTCTCATGAATGCAGTACATCCCTGGTGTGCTCTGTTGATCCATAACCTGAGACAGCCCCATCACATCCTTGCCCTGCAGGCTGTCTCAAATGCTGGGTGTTCACTGTTTACATCTCAGAACAATAAATTATAGGTTTTTTGAGATAGATAGTCTTAAGTTTTCTGGATATAGTTTCACAAATGGCAACAGACCAACAAGAACTCCATTTATACAATATCAGGTATACTCCCCAATCACCTTCTGAAGTCTATCAGCACTGTTCACATGCAGTGTCTTGCATGCAGAAGGAAGAATATTTAATAGCAGCACATCTTACTGAAAATCTGATGGTAGGTTGTCTGCCAAGATCAGAGGGTTGTCTTCCTCTCTCAAGTTACTGAATGAGGCACATGATGCCCCAGCCTGCTTAGAATTTAAATGCCATTCACATTCCTTTGTTAGCCTCATAATGTGGCTTCCTATAAAATAACAGTAAATATGCTTTAAGAGAATATTTTTTCCACACGTGACCATAAAAACTGTATTGACTGCAGAAATCTATCAAAGCAGCACAAAAGAAGCAAAAGTCATGCAACTTCTGAAGATCAAACTGTGGATCTGCTGATACTTAATGGTATAGAGTCAGGAATTACTCTTCTGAGAGCCACTCAGATTTACAGTGATGGGATCTGTTAGTTATGTGATGAAAAGCTAATCATTATAAAAACAAAGGCCTGGAGGTAGGCAGAGGACAGTGCCAGGCAGAGGAAGCCAAATAGCTCCCAGATCAGGCTACTCTCAGGGATGTCAGCAGAGGATGCCTGGCCACAGCCTATGTGTCAGAGCAGTCTGCAGGGAGTGCCCTCACCAGCCAGCCTTGCAGACTGAGCTGGGTTACTGCCTGCAGGTGTACAGGACTTATTACAGGATGAGCATTTGGGGAATAGTGTAAAACTTACTGAGGGATGTTTTAACAGTTAGTGGGAATGTGTGAGACATGTGGGATATTAAGGGTAAAGACCAAAGACGAGTGCAGGAGGAAAGTTGCCTGCAAAGGAACAAGTGTAGAAAAATACAAGAGTTAAGTGGATAAAAGGATCCAGTTGTATGTACACAGGCTGCTAGTCAGTATGCTTGTTTGGTTGTGCCCTATGCCTGAGCACCACAGTCTTCTAGTTAAACTGCACTTCTAACTACTTTCCTGGCTGGGGGACTCTATTCTGTATACGTGTGTGTTTGTGAGTGTGTGTATGGTGTGTGACCATAGGTCAGGGGATGGATACCAAGGGGAGAACAAGGGTCTGAGAGTCAGATACTGGAGTATCCATAGTATGCACAAGCTCCCAGAGAGACCAATCAATGTGCATATAACTATGTGTGTATGCACAGCAGAGGGTCTGGCTGCCAGCAACTGGGCTGGAGTTGCAGACCTATCATTGCAACCACATGAACAACCTGGTCTCCAAGTTAACAGCCAAGAATAAATCACTGGGCAGAGGATGGGGCAGTACAATATGTGACCTGAAAAGTACTCACAACCACCCATTCCCAGCTGGAACACACCCAGGTAAGCCAGGCATAGGGGGTTTCAGACAGGTGATTTGGCAGACCTCCATGCATAAGGCTGTCAGGGTCCCAGCTCATAGGGAGCTTATTCTCATATGCAAGTCTTGTTCTCTCAAGACAGGAGAAGGAGCAATCTGAAGCAGAGGCGGCCACAGAAAAGCGGCCCTGATGTGGAAGTCACATGGAGTTCAAGGGCTTTGCAGTACTGCACTGCCTAGAAGCACCCAGTGCTCACAGGGTACCAAGAGTCACAGTCTGCTCTGTCAAACATTGTGATGGAATGTCTGGAAGTGGCGTGACTGACTTCCATGTAGACCAGTGCTGTGCCTCTGTGAGTGTTGGGTGCAGCAGTAGTTTGGCTCCTGCCTCGCAGGACAGTGCACAGCTATGAACCCTCTCCAGCTACAAATGGCATATTTGCCTCCCAGTTCAGGGAAACAAGCACAGCCAGCCCTCCTCACCCCACTGGTTGTTGCTGCAGAACAGGACACGGGGGAGATGGGCCCTTAGGCTGCCCGCCTGCAACTGCTCCTGTGCAGTTATGCTGAAGTCATGTATTTGCGTTCACTTGTAGCCCAGACACAGGTGCTGAATTCTTAAAACAGACTCTCATAGGTTATAGCAAAGATGCAAACAGATGGCATAAAGCTTCAAGCACAGCTGATGTGAAGAGCTGTCATAACAAACCGGGAAGTGCTTTCCCTTTACAGCGTGGTTGGATGGATGGGGTGGCTCAGGGCTATGCTACACAGCCTTGCCAAAGGCATTGCACCTTCCCACTGATGCAGGCAGCAGTGCTGGGTTCCCAGGGAGCTTCGTTGGAAGCCAAGCAAAGGGTATCTTTTAATAAATGAAACAAGGAGGGGGAAAGAATCACTTTGTTTTGCAACTGGCCTCACTCCAAAACTGCAATCTGATTGCAGGACTCTGTTTCTAACTGGAGTGTAGAGAAGGATTATAACTGCCCTGGATTTTGTGTTAAAAGGAGGATGTTAGAAAAATTGTTTACAAGGTGGATTGTTCATAAATAATCAAAATCTGAATAAAATTGCTTAGCTGTAGTTTGATCTGGAAAAAGAAATGTTTTAACAAACCAGCAAAGCACTAAAGTACTTGTAGCAGAAATTGATTTCTATGTTTATTTATCTGTGTGGCTTCAAAATTGACTCTCCCCAATATTTGTGCCAGGCTAACTATTATTGGTACAGGCACAGCACGCAAACATTAAAGTTTGCAAGCATGTTCACTCAGACTAAAGTAATTTAAAAACTCAGCCACAGTTTGCATACTTCTAATTACGTATTAAGAGCTGGCAGTGCAAGCAACAGAACAAAAAATAAATGCAGAGAGAGAAGTCAGACATGCCTTAAAAATTAAGCTCCTTGTTGCAGCCCCAGCAGACAGTATCAGAGCTAGCCCTGAAGAATAAAGAGCAGAAAAAAGTAAATCAGAAAACAGTTTTCATTTTTCCAGCCTCTCAAGCTGCATCCAGGGAATCTTGCCTGCTTTGCTCCTGCTTTGTGCAGACCACTACTGTGTTAGCAAAACCATTTTCTTTGCCTGGAAAATGTGAATATTCCCTCTGAAGAGCACTTGAAGCATAGCGGGGGGAAATACTGTGATGAAGAGAGGTTTCTCTGAAACTAACCGTAATGGATTCCTTTTAATTCCAGCATTAAGGGACTTGCTTCAGAACAGCAGAGCCTCCAGGCTCCTTCAGAGATAATATCCCCCTTTCCTTTTGCCCGGTATCAAATGTAGACTGAAGGGGGAAATATTTTTTTCCTGGGCTCTGTCCTGGGGTACCTGCCTCTGATCCTCAGGAGCTTTGCATTTTATAGGGTGTGAGTTGGTGGAGGATTTGTGGTCTAAGAGTTAAAGCAGGAGGAGAGAGAGATAGGACCCCTGGATTATAGTTTTTGCTCTGAGATAGAGGTAAATAATCACTTACATTGAAATACAAAACTTCCCCTTTGAATTACATTGCCATTCCCTACCAATCCCAGCTTATCTTCCCCAAATGGTCTTCACTTTTAAAATCAATTTATAACCCATCAGACAGCTAAAATAGCTTCTTACAGTAGGTGTCTCTAGTCAATGACTGATTTGCAGTAAGAAAGATATGACAGCCAAGTGTGAAAAGAATGATAGTTTAATTTTAGAAAAATTCCACATTCATCTGAGAAATGATTACTAAGCACTGTGTATGTTCATACATAAATTATTCCTAAAAATGTGAAAAGATATTAAAATGCTAAATATTTTCTTGTGGCACGAGCAGGAAAGCTCCAGATCAGATGCTATAGTCTTTTGTGAGAAGGGATGGAGTGGATCTGTGCTCTGGGGAGGCATCCGGTGGTCCTGTGTAATTGATGCTGGCATCAAGCAAGGACAAAAGCAAGCAGCTCAGGGGAAGAGGGATAGAGGTATGTGGGAGAAAAGGAAGGCCAAGACAGAGGCAAAAGCACCCTCCAGCCCCTCTGGGGACAGGTGAGAAGCTTTCCCCTGGTGCTTTGTGTATGTGAGCCCTGGGACACCAATTCTGCCAGCACAGCACACTGCTTGGTGTTAGATAGGCCTGTGGCCAGCAGTGCACAGACATGTAACCATAGAAATAAACAGGGAAGTTCCCAAGCTGGCAGTCTGTGGAGCACCAGGCAGCCTGTGCTGGCTGTAACCTCTGCAGAGACAAAGTCAGCTTCAAGGAGTGTGACACAGCATCAGGGGGATGTGCCAGGGAGCCAGGTGCCAGCTCCTGAAATAAGTCCTACAGCTTGTCAACAGAGCTCTGTCATCTCTATCCAGAAAAAGACTAATAGTGGGTGATGCCTGGCACTGACAAATTACCAGGTTGGTAGAACTGGGATTTGGATTCTTTGCTGAGTTTGTTTGTAATTTTATTAGGAGATCTTTATTTTACTGGGACAAGCTCTTTCTATATTTTTGTCCTCTCACGATCCAAGCTGGCAAAAAGCAGCCAAAGATCTCCCACAGAGGAAGCCCAAACCTACCAGGGGTCTGTTGAAAGCTTGAGACGCGTTCATAGGCAGCAGGGACCTCACTGCATGATAAACTCTAGGCTCAGAGCCCGCAGAGGAAGGAAGGAAAGAGTTAAGAGGTGAGAAAGGTGTGTGAGGAGGGAGAAAGATGACGAGAAGGTCATGGCAAGACCATTAGAGCATATATTGTGGTTTTTACTAGATGCATCTCATTTTTCAGTGTCAAGAAGAGGATGCCTACATGGTATTTGTCCCACACTAGCACACCCTGGGAGAACAGACATCAGTCACGAGCTGTGCCACGTTTTTATTAGCTAAATTGCACAGAAGCATCCCTTCAAGTAAGGAATAAATCCATGCATCACAGCTCAGATTTGACAGGAACATTAAAGGCAATATGTATTTTGATATATTAATCCAAATTTGTAAGCATCAGAGGTCAGACTTGATGTAAAAAATTGTTACAATTATTTTTCATTAAAAAGTTAAGTTTGTGGACTCTAATGATAATCTTATTTCTTACATAAAGATATGCTTCAATCTAAACTTGTGTTATCTGACATTTTAATTACCCTTATCTCATTGCCTTGGAAAGATCTTGTCTTCCTGCATTATAAGTCCCAGATCATTTGACACTCTAATACACAAGACCATCTTAGAAAGACAGCAAACTTTTATTAGTTTTGACTTGTTGCTATACACTAGAACTCTGTTATCTGACATATTCACCCTGCAAATCACATAACTTCCCTGAAATATAATATAAACTCTCTCCTGGCTTCATTCTAAACAAGAAAATTATTGTGTAAGCAAATTACATCACATGGAGGGCCAGCTCTTTCTAGTGATTTTTTTTGTTCTTAGGAGACAACATAGAACAGGAACTTCTGTTTTCAGAAGAGTTTACCCACTAGTACCAGCAGAATGTCTCCAAGTTCCCTCCCACAGACTTCTCAATAAGAATAAAGAATAAAGTAATTCTTTCATATACAGACTCGTACAAAGACTGAAAGGCAATGGGAATATTCTTAGCAGACTTGAGACCAAACTTTGCAGAGAGGAGGTGCCTCCAGCTCCATGAACACTTCACCCTTAGTGAAGTCCCCTCTCCCAATCTCAGTGACACTTTGAGAAAAGTTTAACACACCCCAAAATGCTGCCTTTTGCAGCTTTTTTCTTCATCTCTGAGACATTGAAGAACTACCCATTGTTCTGCACAACAGGATACCCTCACTGCCTCCATTTCTGTTGCCCAATTATTACTGAAAATACATTCCAGTGTTTTGGAAAACAGCTCAGCTGGCTGACAACAGCCATGTGCCAGAAAATACCTCAAAGATCTTCTTTCTCTCTGGACAAAGCTAACAAAAACACTTTCCCTTTTTTCCCCACATAAAAGCTTCTTAATTCACCTTGTAGAAGGGAAATTTAATGATGTCTTTTTAGATAGCTTCAGAACTAGTCTGTTATGGGCCCCTGGACCCATTGCCTGCTGCAAGCTGACAGTTCTGATTTGATGGGATATGCCTCTGTGAGAAACAGATGGTCTTGCCAGGAGCGTCCATGGGATGGATTGTTCCCACCAGGAGTCTAACAGAAAGGTATTGGGGTGAGAGAATTGAGCCACTTGTGTCCATGTAGGTATCCTGGGATACTTAAGTGCCTCAGTCTTTCCCTGCTGCTCAGAAGGACTTGCATGATAAATACAGAATCTCCCTTAAAGGTCTAGGTAATTCATTTTTGCACCTCATCAGAGCACACAGAAACAAGACACCATCAGCTTGGGTCTAAACCCCAGCAGAAAGTCCCCAAAGGTTTCTACAGAACACCCATAATTTAGAAAAGGTGTGCAAATCACAACAAAATCTGGGCATTCCACCTCCTCAGGTAGACCTGAACTCCACAGCCAGTGATGGAGGTGTGGTCAGTCAGACAGCATTTTCTCTACCTCTTGCAGCCACTGCAGGACTGCCTACAAGCTCAGGGAGAACATCTCTACCATCCTTAAAGGGTAATCCTGTGAGGACATAGAAATGTAACTTATTCCTAGCTCTGTTTCTCATGTTCTTACCTGGGGACAAACAAAGCAGACCCCTGACATGACATTACCAGGCCCCCAGCCACAGGGTGTTCTCTGCTCAGTTCTCTTCCATTGCTTTGGAAGACCTCTCCTCTCCTCCCTGGGGCTGCATTTAGTGTACAGGCTGCAAATCTGGTCCTGAACACTAAATGCAGTCATCACCTTAAATGACTGTGTCACAGTCAAACAAACCCTTTCTAGGAACATCTGAGCAAAGCTATACATTTTCCAATGCAAGATGATATTTGCTTATTAATACATGACTCAGGGAACCAAAGACCTGCAGGAGCCCCACTGTGAACATGAATAGCACCTGGCTGCATGGCAGCTGGAGTGGGAATAGTGCTACTCTCTCATTTGCCCAGCTAAAACCCAAATATTTACTCCTAAATGGAGCTGAGCTGCAGCTAGTCTGTACCAGCTGGTTATCCCACTGAGCAAAGAAAGGAGGGAAATGGATTTCTTCCTGTTTTCCTTACTGGTCAAAAGATTAAAAGCAATATAGTGGTGTTGGTCCCTAGGTATTGTCTGATTAATATCCTGTTAGCCAGCTGGCAAATCGTCAGATTCGCTTCTCTTTAAATGAGAGACTGTTTCATGAGTTCACATGGACTTTATTGGCAATAAACTAATAATTCAGCACCTACAACCCTGAGAAAATATTATAAGTAAATATAAGGCATGCACTGCCTATCAAGTTTCCTTTTTACTTTCCTTCTGGGTAAGCAAAGAACTACAACGCCTCAGATATTTCACCACCACAGTCAGGTCAGAAGGGTCTAACTTTTACAGGAAAGGCATTATGAAGCAAAAAGGCCAGAAGCCCTGAGAAATTCTTTTTTCACAGCAGCATCTAGAAACTTGTCCCTACTGGTTTTTAATGGTGTTGATCTGTTAAGTTGTAACACAGAGAAGTTTTCTTCCCGAGCTCCGTGTTTCTTGTCCACTTAAGAAGCTAGGACTTTCCTAGCTAAATATCGCCTGCTGGCCCGTAAATCAGCTCCCTGTCTTGCCTGACTCTTTCAGCACATTCACATTAATAATCATTCTGAATTCCCCAGCATGTCATTTCCTTTTGTCTTTGTAGCAGAGGTTTATAGCCAAGTTTGGTTTAGAAACCACCATTACAAGGCTGGAGTCAGCAGCTGATAAGGTACCTGAGGTTGCTTCATTTATTCAATGTTATTCATATGTTTGGGAGTGGAGTTACAACGTGTATCTTTTGCCTACTGTCTGCATCAGCCACTCATGTGAACAGGCATTTCAGAGGAGGTAACTCCTCTCTGTCACCTCGAGCAGCAGTTGCTTCCCAAATAGTGCTCCCCAAGGGAGTGACATGCCGTAGAATAAGATGAATGCTCTCAGGACATTCACTGAAAATATCTTGTGTTAATTCCCCATTAAAAGTCTCAGGAGGAGAATAATGAGTGATCTGTTAGCAATTCTGTAGGTCCACAGTTGTCTGATATCCCACATCTGGGAACTGCTGCCCTCGGGTAGCAGCTAATTGGCTCCAGTTACCATAGTGCCTCACAGTCCTTAATGTATGTATCCTCACTACTACTCAGTAAAGCAAATAAGGGCTTATTTCAGTTCGACAGACTAGGAGCTGTGTTTCAAAGAAGGCAGGGAACTGACTTTACAGCATTATACTTCACATATCAATGACAGAGTGAGGCAAAATCCAGGTCCTGACAAGTACTTTCTACCCTAGGCAGAAACTGGCCACAAAAGGTGTTTCTTTGGGTCAAAACCACTTATTTAGCAGCACTGCAAAAGTGCTGCTTCCCTGTCAAAATCAAACAACCAGCAGTTCCTTCCCTTCTTAGCCAGCCAAAAAAAGCTGTCACAAGGCCTTTTCTTGAGTGAAGATCCAGTGATTGCTCTGTCTCGTTGGTTTTGTATTACTTTCTGCCTGTTCTGTAGAAGTCCTGCTCCTTCTCCCACACAAGCAGGAACACAGAGCTCATTACCTCTCCCTTCAGGGCTTGTTCTTTTATTCTTACAGGCCAGTGCAATTCAGCTTTTGCAGGAGATTAAGAACTTCCTCCTATTGGAGCAGGACGTGGTATAACCAGAGAGCTCTGTTACTTGTAAGGCTTATCTTGAACAAAACACATTTTTAAGCCAACTCCACTGCTGCAAATGCACCCAGGCTGCAACAGTGCTGAGATACCTCAAGATATATATATATATTTTTAAGTGTTCCATCAGCACTGATTTCAACAGGAGCTGGATGCCTAATCTGCTTATGCACTTCTGAAAATCCTATTAAGTGCCTCTTTACTTCTCTAGGTGCCTAAATATACTTTTCTTAATTTGGCTCTAAGTGATTTGCATCCATCATCAAGATTTTTGAGAGTGCGGCTTGAGGGGAGACGCCTCCCTGTCACAGCCCTTCCATGAAGTCTGTCACTTGTTCAGATACCTAAACTGGGAACTGAGCTCTCGCAAAGATGCTGTGACAGTGTGAAATATGTCTATTAAACTGTGAACACTCTTCATGCTGTTGCCTCCTCATCTTATTACGCCTCCCATCCTGTGCTGAGCACACACACCTTCTCCCCCAAGGAGCCCTCACCATGGGGTTACTGCAGCTGCATCTCCCTTTCCACCACTGCAGCAGACCCCAGCTGCTGATGGAGCTGCAGCTCCTGGGTGAGAGCAGGGAGATGTATTTTGAGAAGGTGAGCAGGGATAGTTTGAGTGTTCGGGGCAGCAGCCAGGAATTGCAGTGTCTCACCTTGTCCCCCAGGTTGCACTTACGGAGAAGTGTGATCAAATCGGGCACTGTATATAAACATTACTTCTAAGGATATCTTGGAGAATGACGTGCCTGTGGCTCAGAAGTTTTTGCTCAGCTTTTCTTATCTTCCTTGGCTTCTTGTTACCAAAGGCAGCCACAGGCAAGAAAAACTAGGAGGGGACGTATATCTGAGAGGCAAAAAAGAGTTGAGACTCAGCTCCAGGGTTTGTGTCAACAGGATGGCCAAACACTCCTCAATCTGGAGAAAGGGCACTAAAAAAGTGTCTGTGCATTGAGACCCAGCACTGGATGCAGTAACTATTTCCTCTAGCAAATGTACATAGAAGTTGGGACAAGAGGAAACCAAACCAGCCATGACCAGGTTGGTACCCTGTGGACAACTTCTTGGGAAAGATGAGCCCCACTGAGGTCCTCAGCAGTTTTGCCCCAACCCCACTGCAAGCCTTGGTCAAAAAGGTAACAGAGGAAATTAGCACCTTTGGGAATTACAGTTTAAACAGTCCTCAGAGCACCTTTAGCAGTTCTTAAGATGAAAAGAAATTTTGAAAGGGGGGATTAAAGTTAGGACAGTATGGTTTTGATATGGAAGAACACCTATTTAAAAACAGCAATGAAAAATGGCAACTTACTCAGAGATCCAAGCACACTTTAAGAGACACCCAGAAAAGTGCAAATATAGAAATGCTCTGAATCTGGTCAGCTAATTTTCCTCTTACAGACCCTATGCTGCAGCCCAAAAAGCCTTGATAAACCAGAGCTTAAAAGTTCACTTGGCCTTTGCCACTGTATTAATTCTGCTTGCTCATAATCACAGTGCAGCAACTGAAGTGCACTGGCACTCTCAGCAGCCCCATCAGGGACCCAGCAGTGCACATCCGGCCCTTGAGCTTCAGTCAGCAACTTCTGAACTCCCAGGTCTTCTTCCTTAGCAAAAAGTCAGCTTGAGCAAGCCTTACAGCACATCTGTGCTTCAGTCCCCTGTGTGCAATACCATAGTAATAACACTGGCCCTATACAGTCATTATGGATTAATTAGTTACCATTTGCAGTGGACACTGACAGTTGTACTGCTGATAAATCATGTTTTTTAGGAGGGAATAAACACCCATACAAAAAAAACCTAACACGTTACAATTTGCTGATACACAGCAAACAGGCAGACAGCCCAGATCCAGACAAAAAAGAGAATAAAATCCCCTCATTTTGATCATGCTCCCACTGTGTCTGTCACAATGAGCAGAGAGAGGAAGAAAGGGTTACATTTGTTCCTGGCGAGAAGTGATGAGAATATTCTTGCTGTGGATCTGCCAAGCTTGCAAGGAAGATCCCCAAGCTGGATTTCCTGAGGGAGCAAATGTTAACTAACAAACAGAGAGTTGGACGGGCTCTCTTTCTTGGTAGAGGATCAGGGCTTCCCTCAACAATGCTTTGGAGAAAATAGGTTGTGAGGCCTAGAGCCAGGGGCCAGAACGTAACCTAATTAGGCCAGAAAGGGTGATTAGCTGTTTATTTTGAAGATGTTCAAACCATGCACTCACATTATACACTGCCCTGGGAGGAAAAAGATGCTGTTTATACTCCCAGATCTAAGGGATCAGCAGAGTTTATTTTCCCTTACAAATGAAGGCCTGTTGTACTTACATTCTTTCAGCTGAGATTGGATCTGTTTATTTTCACTCATCTGCAGGAAATGGGAATAATTCGGTCTATTATTCTGAGTCCAGGGAAGCAGTTTGTATTGCTTAACCATGGGCAAAGGCAAATTAGACACAGCCTTCACATGCTACCTCAAAAGATTTGTTTAATAGTAGTACCATTAGAAGCAAAAGGATTTACAGAAACCCATAGAAGTAAATTCTGCTTCTTGAACCTTTTCCAAAAGGCCTGAGAAACTTTGTTAAACTCCAGAGATAAGTACCTAGAGGCTGGTATTCCATCTTTGTCTCTCTTCCCAGCAGGCATCTCCATGTATTCACGGTGAGCTGAGGGGTTTAATGCAGTATTTTCAAGCTCACTGCTTCTTTACTCTATTGAATTAGCTGCTGATTTGTGAGGGTACCTTAAAGCATGACACTGAAAAAGGAAAATGCTGATGGGAGAGAAGAGAGGTGCAATGAGGCTCCCTGCACATGGTTTCTGGTCAGACTACAGGCAGCAGGACAAAGTAATCTTCCTAATATGTATAGCACGCACTTCCCGGAAAGATACAATGGGATCCCACCCAGTGCTTCCCAATATTTGAGTTGTCTTTATATTTAATTATCCACTTTATATTTAATTATCCATTTAATTAATCCACTTCTGTTAGAGTTTGTTAACATTTTTTTGCATGCTTTGATCGTTTATTTTCATCTTCTGTCATGTTCATGAAGCCTTTGGTAAGATTCTCCACTGATAAAAGTGCTCAAATTATAGCAAATGGACTGAGAGGTGATAATGTATCTCGGAAAGGGTTTTAATTCCCTTGAAGTTAAGCTTTTTGACAGTCAATTTAATTATTTTAATTGTATCCTACTTAATTTAAAGTTAAATCAAAACTGTTTTCCAACGACTGGAACTTAAAAATTCTTCAGAATCCAGACAACTGGATTATCTGTCTGTCTGTTGACTACATTCAGTGGAAAGAACAATCAAGAATGCCCCAAACATCAAATACTGTCATGAAGACAGAAATTACCAGCAACCAGTTATAAATATATGGAACAGCAGAAGGTACAGTGTGTTAGATACATTATGGGCCTGCCAGAATAGGCCACTTAGGGATATGCAATAATAATTTAGATTGCTGATGATAATAATCTCGTGCTGGTCATAAATGTCTGGCTGTTATTTTATGCTTCCCCAGCCTGTTTGCTGAATCTCTTTGCTGCTTTTTGTACATGTTTATAGTTTGCAAATCATTTGAGGTGAGGTGAATTTTGCTGCTTGTTTGCACAGCACCAGCTCTCAAGAAAGGAATGGGAACCTCCCTGATCTCCTTTGCTGAAAATAATTAAAAAGCCTCCAATGGACACAATAAAAATTCTTCTCTAGGAAAAGCAAACTCGGGTAGAAACGCTGGTTGACTTAACCAATCTCCCCCACGATGCACCTATTTTCATGCTGGGTTACAGGGAAACTTTATGAAGTTCAAAGCCAGCACTGTACTCCTCCCTCCTCCTCCTCCTCGTTGCAGGGTCCTGCCGGCAATCTGAAGGCCAATGTGCCGCAAGCAGAACTTCCCCACTACAATGAACATAATCCTCCAGTTCACTGGTTTAAGTGAGCTTTGAAGGATTACTTTTCAGAGTAATGAGAGGTTAGAAGTTTCCCAAGATAGGTAGACACCTTTCATAGGTTTTTAAGATGTGGCAGTACATGAGAAGTTGCAAAGTGCCATAGCCTTTGACTAGGTATTTTTCCCTTTTCTCACAAAAAGTCCAGATGCTCTGAGACCTTCTGGGGGCAAGTTTCACATGCAGATCTTAGAGAAAAGAAATACTGGAGGTGTAGATGATTCTGTTGTTTGTTTGTTTGTTGTTTTGTTTGTTGGGTTGGGTTTTGTTTTGGTTTGGATTTTTTTTAAATAGCTTCATTTTGTCTCTTTATCACAAAAGAATTAAAACTGTTCTGTTTTCCGCTCTGTTTTCAAGTGCTCCCTGTAATTGCCAGGGCAACAAAACATGCCAACATAAGATCACTCTATCTGTAGGGAATGGAGGAGCGATAGCCCACAAGCACACATGCATGGCATAACCATAACATCCATTGGTGTTTGAACAATAAGAGGATTCAGTCAGTAACAGACTTCCAAAAATTTGCCAGAGTTCAAAAACACATGCAAGTAAGTCCTACTTTCATAGGTCTTTGATTTCATGGATTCCTTGGCCAGTCACTGTCCCCTACAATACGTGTCCTGGTGAAGTGGTTGCTGAGTCATGGAACTGGAGAAGTGACTGCCAAAATGCTCCATAGCTGTATTTTCTCACATAGGAATACTCTCATCGAACCCTAACCAATCTATGATTCTATATTTCCCCTGCAATGCAAATAGCAGTTACTGCTCCTAGAGAAATTGAGAGCAAGCAGCCACAAAAAGCAGCTCCCCCATACCCACTTACAGTCTCCTGGTAGAAAAGCTCCTGAAAGCAAGGGAGAAGATCACAGCTAAACAGGAGCAGCATCCCAGCCCCACTTCAGGCAGTAATCCCTTTGCCTGAAGAAAACAAGCACTGGTTAAATCATAGAATCGTAGAATCAACTATGTTGGAAAAGACCTTTAGGATCATCAAGTCTGTTAGAGGTGGACGGGGTAGTCC
>JBCJKH010018905.1:15743-29263 GCA_039877255.1 Loriculus beryllinus | reverse complement strand
TGTAACACTGAATGTACCCCAGAAGGGGTTTTTGCATGGCATGCTGTGCGGATCTTGCCTGTGTCATCCTTTTTTTTGGTAATTCAAGCAGTTATATAGATCACTACATAATTATATGGACCACTGACTCATCAATGTAAAATGGTTTGTCAGTCAGGATCACTGCCGAGATACCTTGATGAGCCAGTACTGTCAAGAGCAAACTAAGAGCACTGAAAAAAGTGTGTAATTCAATACAAGCTGGTGCATTTGCCTCTGAAACACAAGTATTCATTTCAAAAGGCTACAGTATACAGAAAAAGAATGTTTTACAAATTACTGAAAATTTTATGTATGAGGACAAAAGGAGTTTTGAATTCTTTATGGTCTAATAACTAAGAGGTTGTTAAAGTAGGATGTGATTTTAGTTCTTTTAGAGACATCAACAAAACTCCCATTGATTTATATAAGTCAATTTTTTGCAGAAAAGGAAATAAAAAGTGCCTCCAACAAAATATATTTCTTAAGTTTTAATTTGATTCTTAAGATTAAATTCTCCTAGCATTTCTCAATAAAATCAGATTACTGATGGATTCTTTGCTAATTCCTGTTTCATTAGCAAATATGCAAAAGAAAGCAGGCAGATGCTTAATTTCACACTGGTTGTGATTTTAATATTTATTGCATAAGCGACAGCAAATTATTTTACATTGGCTGGGAACAGCTTGCGCTCATAGTATGTGACAGTGCTCAAGGTTTCATGACTGCAGTGTATGCTGCACACTGAGGAACTTACACAATGATTTTCCATTCCTTGGGATTGTATGGCCATGTATAAACTGGAGAGTGGGAGCAATATAACACACATTCAGACAACAGGAACTACTTAAAAGGGAAGAGGTACACTGACAATAAGCAGTTCCGTTTGCTGACCCAGACTATCCTCTAACTGATATTAGTGTTTTCTAACTGAAGATTGTTTTGAACAGTGCTACTGAAACCATACATGAGATTTTTTTTATCACTTTCTTTTTTTTTTTTTTTTTTTTTTTTTTAATGAGGGTACTTGGATTGAGGTAGCTTATTTTAACAAGAATTGCATAAAAACCTTAATTTCTGAGCCAAAGCCCCCACGCCTCCCCCCCCTCCCCTTTTGGTTGTTTTTTTTCCTATAACTTAATAGATACCCATGTTCGTGTATGATGTTTTGCTCCACAACTGGTTCTGCTGACTTTGGAGAAGCTGTCATGAAAACTGTGCTCCTTCTCTATATCATCAACAGTATATTGACACTATAGGCTGTACTTGCTTGTTGACTGATGTCTGTCAGTTCACTATCATAATTTACACATGGCCTCATCTGTGCTGTTTCCTTCTTGTACACATGGAGATACATATTGTACACAAGCCCACCTGTGATAATTGACGTTATGGGAATCTTCCATATATAGAGGTGTATCACAGGTTTTCTATGCTGTGCAGTATGAAGCCTTATTTTTTTTTTTCGGGGGGAGGGGGGTGGGTGGTTGGGGGAGGGAGAAATGAATGGCATCTCATCTTCCATCTTCCCCACACAGCTCTAAAAACTGAAGTGATTTTGCCATGTTATCACACAATGATCTTTTTTCTGCCAGATCATATATGTTAGTCAGAACATGGAATTATTTAGATAGGCTAGTTGTGAGACAATAATAAAGCAGTCAAAGAAGCTTTAGAGAACATTTTAGATTTTTCCACCTTATAGAAATCTATTGAACTCGAGACAAATGCAATATATTAATTAAAATTTGGGTTGATGTAATAAGTGAAGCACTTACTACTTATATGTATTTAACAGCAGCTTCTGGAACTGGAGACCTAGCATAAACATGTGGGGTCTTTCATAGAATCATGGAATAGTTAGGATTGGAAAGGACCTTAAGATCATCCAGTTCCAACCCCCCTGCCATAAGCAGGGATGCCTCACACTAAACCATGCCTCCCAAGGCTTCGTCCAACCTGGCCTTGAACACTGCCAGGGACAGAGCACTCAAAACCTCCCTGGGCAACCCATTTCAGCACCTAACCATTGTAACAGTAAAGAACTTCTTCCTTATATCCAACATAAACCTCCCCTGTTTAAGTTTTAACTCATTACCCCTTGTCCTGTCACTACAGTCCCTAATGAATAATCCCTCCCCAGCATTCCCCCAGGCCCCCTTCAGATACTGGAAGGCAGCCTTCTCTTCTCCAGGCTAAACAGTCCCAGCTTTCTCAGCCTGTCTTCTTATGGTAGATACTCCAGTCCCCTGATCATCTTCGTGGCCTCCTCTGGACTTGTTCCAACACTTCCATGTCCTTTTTGTGTTGAGGACACCAGAACTGCACACAATGCTCCAGGTGAGGTCTCACGAGAGTAGAGTAGAGGGGCAGGATCACCTCCTTTGACTTGCTGGTCACACTCCTTTGGATGCAGCCCAGGATACGGTTGGCTTTCTGAGCTGTGTACTCAACATCGGTGACTCATGTTCAGTTTCTCATCCAGCTGTATCTTAGGGTATCTGTAGCTTGTTATCTTTCAGGGACTTAGCCCTACTTAAAAAAATAAAATAATAATTAAAAATCCAGCAACAAAAAATAATACCAGAACAACCCCCCAAAATTATTTTGCTTTTGCATCTGTAGGAAAAGGCTAATGCCCTCTTTGCTATGACTTAGGAAATGATGTGATCTGGGCATGATGTCTCAGTAAATTTTTCCTGTCTAACCCAAACAGTGTGTGCCATCCATGTGAATGCACCTTAGGGTATAATCCTTTGTCTGTAGTTCTGGATATAGCTGGTGACCAGCATAAGTTAAAAATAAATTTCATTATCTTGCTCTAGATAGAAGGCTTGCTAGATCTCAGGTGACAAATACAGTTTTAAAATAAGCTGTCTGAAATGCCTAGCTGTGACTCGTATGAAAGATGTACTCGTTACTGCAGTGCACAATGCTGCTTTGCTTCTGTGTGTCTGGAACATGTTAAGACAGAAATACATTTTAGTAATTCTGTGGTTCAAATATTTGAAGGTTCAAATATGTGAGAAACAAACCTTGCAAGTCCAAATCCAGCCCTGCTTCCCCCTTTACTCCAGCCTGCTCCAGTCCTTCTCTAATAGTAATCGTTCCCAAACTGATGCGGTCATTTTCTTTCTCAGATCTCATAGACTTTCTCACTCACATAATTGTTTTTCTCAAGACAGTTTCTCCAAGCAGAGAGCCACTTTGTTCCACCTCCCTCTGACAAAATCTTTTACTTTTCAAAGCATCTCCATGCAGTTTCCCCATCAGCTTGTTCCTCCCCATAAAGGGTTGCTGGAGAGCAGTTGCAGTGTAGCCATTCTCCTCCATTCTCTTGCCATTTGAAACAGAGGACTTTTTTTATCTTTTATATAAAAAAATTAGGCTAAGATTGCTTGAGGGGAAAAAAGTTCTTAACAGTGCCATGTTAAATCTGATTTTCTATTCAATAAGATAAATTCAGGCCATATTGCATGTTAACAGTGTTTAATACTGATTCTTCATGGGTCTGGGGTTTATCTATTAAGATGGCATTGTACTGTGAAGCATCCTTGTCCATAATTGAAGTAAATCAAGTTTAAGTAATAGATTTATTTTGGTTTTAGATTGTCTAAGCAGGTGAGTGCATGTTTTCAGTCCCAGGAAAAATGATATAAGGTTTAAAGGACTCGTCAACTCAAGGTTAGGTAGGAAACTGTTTATCATGTTTTACCAGGAATAGAAAGATTACACGGGGGATAGGGAAACTGAGTGTGTTATATGTTTTCAGCATAAAGAGAGGGAAACAGTAGTCAGTCATGATTTAGGAGTGAACTGCTATGGAATAAATTTTCCAGATGTTGCAGCTGGCAGTGCTTCTAAATCTGGGATCAAGCATATTTAACCCTAATGATCCTGGCTAATACCCAGCCCTGAGGAGCAGAAGTTGGGCATGTTGGGTGATGAGAAACTCCCCATGACCTGGCTTCAGTGTGTACTTGAGCCCAGAAACCAACTATGTCCTGGGCTGCATCTCCATTCTCCCCCTCTCTTCCACTCTGGTGAGATCCCCACCTCTAGTCCTCTGCACAGACCTGGGGCAACAACATGAGGGGCATGGTGAGGCCCTGGCACAGGGTGCCCAGAGAAGCTGTGGCTGCCCCATCCCTGGCAGTGTTCAAGGCCAGGCTGGACGGGGCTTGGAGCAACCTGGCCTAGTGGAAGGTGTCCCTGCCTGTGGCAGGGGGTTGGAACTGGATGAGCTTTAAGGTACTTTCCAATCCAAGCTGTTCTGTGATTCTATGATCACCAAGAGCAAGAAGTATTTAGCTGTACCTGTCTGTATGGAAAGAAGGGAAGGATCTAGAACCCTAACTCATCCAATTCAACAGTCCCCAAGTATGTGCCTGCAGAGCACTCCAGCATTACTTCAAAAACCAAAGAAAACCTTCTGAAAAGGCAAAGTTAGAATAAATTCTGAAGATGTTCACATTACTTGATCACCATTGCTGTTAATGGCTTATCTGATAACAGCAATTTCCACAAAATGTGGTGCTCAGTACTCATACACATTGCAACAAGTCACAACTGAGCTGGAAAGGTGAAGGTACTGCTGCCCATCTACCCTCAGCCTATTTCCATGTCAAAAAACGAATAAAAAACCAGTTGCAAACCTGCCTTAGAAGCAGTGCATAGAGTCTTGTGGAAAGAGGGAAGTTGTAGAGGCCTGGGTGGGAAAAAGAAGAATTTTAATCAGCAACCAAAAGAGCTCTCAGCAGAAGATTCCTGGCCTTAACTTTGTCAGCAACCAAGATTGTGAACATCCAGCATCTCAAACAAGTCTAACGTCTTGAAAAAACAACTTTCTTGTGCCCTTGACTCCAAGAAGCATGGTCCTAGGTGTGACATAACTACAGGTGTTCAAGACAGATAATGACATCTATACACATGGAATTAACACAAAACCTACACTACTGCTTTCTTAAAAGAGGAAATTGCCAATATAATATACAAGGATCACTTATTACTTAAATGACCTTCTCCTTCTTGATCTCATAGCTCTGTTTTATCATATGCCAATCTCCAAAACACAGTTAGCAATAATTAATTTAATATCTACAATTTCCTGCCAGTAAACCAAACAGGTGGCATCTTACTCATTCGACGGATTTCAAAAGCTGCATGTTTGATGACTGCCCAGAGCAGGTATTTCTGAATGCTCAAATACTGGTAATTTGGGTTTAACTGCTCCCTTTTTATTACAACATTTCAGTGTTTTCCTTATCAGGAGTACAACAGACTGCTTTGGTTTCTTAGCAGCATCAGTTTCCCAAGGTTCAGTTTTCAAATACTGAACAACTTCGTTACTTAAAATAAGGTCATTTATTTACTAAAACATAATTTTTCAATTTTGATAACATAACAGTATTCATATCTGCTAAAAGACAAGTGAAAAAAATATAGTATTTGTTCTCCTGAAATGCCACTAACAGATAAGTCATACGCAATTACACTCCCTCCTGCTGTGTCACTTGGTCTTCAAAATCCAGGGCAGGATCTTTGTTCAAAATCATATTCATGCAGAAGCAAAACCCCAACAACTTACCAGTTTTATCTCTTTCTTAACTTGTTTACCAAATTGTAACCACAACTGCAATGAATGGATCCAGCATCTGAAAATCCTCCCAAGAAGCAGCACAGCATGAGCAGAAGCAGCACAGCTATGCTAACACACTTTAGGCCTAATGAGAGCAGGGCTCTTTGCATGGGCTAATTAAACGCCTGGCTGTAACAACAAGGAGATAATGATGTTGGCTATAGAGGGGAGAGGGTGGGAGGGTTGTTTGGTTTATTTTTATATCATTCACAGCTTTCATAGAGCAGTGCCATGTTGAGGACCTCTGGGCAAGGAGGCTGTAGCTTTGCCGGAGGGACCCTGCCATTCACGGCAGCCAGGACAGAGCCATGCACAAGAGCTGCTTTGCTCTCACCATGCTGGGATCATAAATGCACAATCATTTCAGAAGCCAGAAGCCAGAATCACTGCCTTAGCTCCTGTCTTAGCACAAGAGGCAAAAACAGGACACTGAACAGAAAACCCTGACAGGACCGTCTAACACCGCAGGCTTATTTTCTAAGCTCCCATCCCTCAAGTTCAAGGCAACAGCAACATAACATTTTTTCAGCAACAAATTATTGGCAAACTGAAAACACCAGGATGAATAAGCACATGCTAGAGTGAAAGATTTCAAACCAGAAAAATCGGATATGCACGGCTCTAGCAGGAGCCAAGTTGCTATTTTACCCACCTCTGTTAAAATTAAAGGGGGGGGAAGGAAGGGGAACACTAAGACAAGGCTAATATAAAGTGCTCATCTCCTCCTTCCTTATGTTAACTCTCTGCCTTTCTCAAACCTGTCCCATTGAGCAGAGCCAAATTACAGTCTTGAAGACTGAAGTCTTCACATTTCTCCCAGAACAGAAGCAGCACTACAAGCTACCAGCTTCCTTGTGCCGAGGAACAAGGAGAGCAGAGTCCTTGAACTGCATTCAGAGATAAAGATGTCATTGTTCCACTCAGCACTTGTCAGGCTACACTGGGAATACTGTGTGCAGTTTTGGTCCTTGCCATACAAAAAAGAGGTGGACGAGCTGCAGGGGGGTCCAGAGAAGGGCCACAAAGATGATCCAAGCACTGGGCAGCCGTGTGAGGAAAAGCTGAGCTTGTTCAGCCTGGAGACAAGAAGGTTGCAGTGGAGACCTTATCCCCATGTTCCAGCATTTAAAGGCTGGCTACAAATATGACAGATTCCCTTTTTACCAGGGGTGATGAGAACAAGTTACTCCTGGGGAGATTCTGACTGGACACCAGAGGAAAATTTATCACAATGAGAACAATTAGCCACTGGAATCATCTCCCCAGGGAAGTAGTGGACTCCTAACATTGCTCGCTGTTAAGATTCGGCTAGACAGGAGTGCTGGGCCATTTAGTCTAGTCATGCTTGGACAGGAGAGACTGGATGAGATGATCCTTGAGGTCCTTTCCAATCTGGGATTCTTTGATTCCATGACTGAATCAATGTTTATCCTTTGTCTTCTCCATACCACTCAGGATTTCACAGATCTCTATCATATCACTTTGAGATATTTTTCCCCAGTTCCACAGTAGCATTTCCCTTCTCCCTCTTCCCCTTCTTTTTAAAAAGAAGAACTGAACATAATGTGAAGGCACTGCTGAATTACACGGCAGCAAAACAGTATTTCTCAGGTTGGCCTCTATTCCCTTCATTACAGAACCCAGGGGCGTTGAAACTAGATAGGCTTTAAGGTCCCTTCAACCCAAACCATTTTACGATTCCATGATTCACATGGCCAGAAGCTTGAAGATGCTATGAAGCTCTGGGCTTGCTGCAAAAGAGGATAAGACTTCCTGTGCCAAATAGCAGCCCCTCTCCTATTTAAGCAGAAAAAAATTAGTTTACAAGTAATTACATGCCCTTCCAGGCTACCAAAACCACACAGGTCACTTCTGAAGTGGGGAAAAAGCCCCTGCATGCGGGTCATCAACCCCAAACAGTACTCATTCAAACTCATTTGTCAGTTTATGGCGCAAAATAAAAGCTTGGAAAAAAATATGCTCAGCACAATGAGAGAAAATTGGAGATGCTTTAAGCTATGAAGGTTTAGAAACCATTAAATGTATTTCTCAGTAACAACTTGGGGATTTCTGGTTAATATTCCAGGATAAACACTAAATACAGAGTGCTACCCTTGTGCTTTAAGCATCAGTTCTGTGCAGCATAGTGGCCTCCACCCACACAGTCTTTCAAGGGGAGAAAAGCAGAAGGCTTTAGGCTGCCTTTGGTTAATATTTTATTTTGGTCAATTTTGCCTTTCCAATGTCTTTTTGCCAAGCAATATAAAATCCAAACCCAAGTAGCTCTTAGCCCCATTTCACTGTCCCTTATGTGGATTCCAGGACAATTATCTGACCTTTAATTAAATTCCACCTCTACCAAGAAATCGATATAAGCTATTTTCACAGGACAGGTTTTACTCTACATCCCTCTCTCTTTTTTCTCCAAGTGTAGGGAAGCGAAGTAGCACATCCCATGAACAACAAACCATGTCACCACAGTGACGCCGAAGCACAAGCAGCTTGTCAGCCTGCTACATACAGCAAAACAAAGACTGTTATGAAACTTGCTGAAGGAGATGCTCAAGATTTGCTCTTGATTTCTCATATCTTTGCTGTGCAATTTACTTCAGGGAAACTTGAAAGAACAACAATTTAAATGTCTGTTGCCAAATCAATAATGATCAACTATTAGGTCCTAATTATACAGACAGCTTACCATGCAATAGTCAATATGTAGTTATACACTACCTGAAAAGGGAATTGAGAGAAAAAAATCCTTTTATCTACAATTATGAAAGAAATGACACAACAGTCTTTTGTACTAAATCTAAACTGAAGTTCCAAGTTTTTCTTCCTACAGCTGATGAGACAGACAGCACTAGGTGAGACTTTCATGTATTTTTGTAAAAGTCTGGCTCTAATTTCAGTTCTGATATTACCTGGCCGTGGCCTAGGGACAGTTGCATATTCTTCGCAACAACCGCTTCTTGCTGTTACTAAGGAAAATAACCACTTCTGCTGCTGTGGTGCTGCATGAGTTCTGACAACTCTATCTCCTAAAAGCTACTGTAGCATAAAGATAGTGTCCAGCAAAGACCTTGCTTTGCAGTTTCTGCATCTCCCTATTAAACAGAATTCATGTCGCCCCCATCCAACACTCCAATATAAACATTTCGCTTGAGGAAGGAAAAAACACTTGATTGTTGCTTGGAGGAAACAAAGAAATTGTATCAATAAAATTATAAACAGAGTTAATAAAAAGCAGTCATCAGCCAAAACTACCAGCGAAAAGCTATGGTTTATCTAATCTAGTTCTCTTGCAAAGCAACTTCGTCACCTAAAAAGCTGCAGTATGATCTCCTCAAATGGCTACAAACCCATACACTTGTTTTCTCCATGCTCATCAAACCACACGTTCATGCAGAAGCCTGCTGCAGTAGACTGCAAGAAATGGTGGTGCCATTTCCCTGGCTCCATTCACTGTCCATCATAGCTCCAACTAAGGTGCCAACAGCTACTCAACTTTTAATGGTGATTGAGCTCATTGCTTTGGAAAACTATTTCAGTTTTTAGCTGCTACAGTAGCTTAAAGCTGTGTCGTCCCTAGGCACACACATCCCTCTCAACTCCAGTGAAGAGGTGTGGGTCCTTCTAAGGAGTGAAGTCAAACATTTCCGATCATGGCCACAACTCCCTGCAAATGGCACAACCTGGCTTACAAGACAAATACACCAGAGCAGACAAAAAAAGAGTGCAACCAAAGGTGAGCAACCATTTGTGTCTTCTTAGAGGTGGGGAAAAAAGCAAAGACCTGAAAAGCAGACTAGGACCAAGAACCAACACTGGAAGAAACAGGAGTATGCTGCAAAAAAGGTACACTGCATCAAAAACAAGCAGGAGCTCAAGGAGTCAGAAGTCAGAGATGAAGAAGGAAACATGTCCTCTTGCCCAAGCTTACAATGGAGCCAAGAATCTTGGCATGGGATGCAGCTGATGGACGCAAACACCCACATTGAGCTGGCAGTCAGCAGTGCCCAGGCAACAGAGCCCAGAGATGCAAACCAAGCACGGGTGCCTGCTTCAGCACAAGCTGGATCCTGCTCTAGGCTCTGCTGGCTACACCTTAGCTGGCTGCAAGGGGAGAAAAGGCACCCAGTTCACATAGAAATATCGGAATTGAGCTGTCTTATCCCACATCTCACCTCAGAGCTGTTGGCATGTTCCAGTATTTAAAGAGTGGCTACACAGAAGATAGAGACCCACTTTTTAGAAGGAGTCACACGGAAAAGACAAAGGGTAATGGGCACAAGTTATTCCTGGAGAGACTCCAGTTGCACACAAAGAAAATTTTTCACAAGGAGAACAATCAGTTGTTGGAATAATCTCCCCAGGGAAGTGGTGACTCCCCACCATTGGACACTGTTAAGCTCTGGCTGGACAGGGTTATGCTTTGGGTCATTTTTGCCAGGAGAGGCTGGAGCAGATGATCCCTTTGGTCCCCTCCAATCTAGGATTCTAGGATTCTAAGATCTCTGGAGGCAAACAAGACAAAGGTTTTGCAAGAAAGAGAAAACCAGGTAATCTCATAATCCAAGCCCAGAGGGTGACCAAATTGAGGCTGCAAAAACACTCCCAGATCTGCCAGTTTTCAGCTTTTGAGTACTTGACTTCACAAACTGATGGGCCATGAGGAGGCACCGAGTCCCAGAGCACATCAGCAGCAAAACGTATTTCAAAAGCAAACAGCCTCTGTTCTGCCTAGTACAGCATGCACAAAACAGTCCTAGGAAAACCACTTCTTGACATCCTTCGATAGGAGTATGAAAATTAAACCTGCCTTCTTTTTTCCATGCTTACTGCACCCACCATGTTACTAGAAAATGACTTTTCTTTCAAATTAATTTAGCACTGTTGAAAGGCAATGGATCTCAGTTTACAATATCAATGAGGCAAGCACAGCACAGCTGAGGGAACTATAAATCACATCTCACTCTTCTACCAGCCCATTTCAATTCGGGCTGGAAAGCAATCTTTGCTGGAAGAAGGAAAATACATAGTGCAGGTCCTGCATTAGCTCTCCAGGGCATGGGAGTAACAGTTGAAGATCCTTTGCATCCTAACGGAGCTCAAAGCAGTTGCTATCGTGTGATCTTCTGCCCACCTGGAAAATGAGAATACAAAAGCACTTAAGGCGTGCTGCTGTCATACAGGCATTGGTGGAATACTTTCTGTGTCAGGAAGGAAATTAACCCAGAAAACTTATCTAGTGTATGCCACGTCATCTCTACGAGACATTAACTGTGGATCACTAGCACAATTTGAACTAGAACCCTATCGTTGTCAGGACAGGTTCATATTCAGACAGGTGACCAAGCCATGTATAAAATTCCATCTTCACTTACCAATCCCAGCTGACCACTCAGATCCCATCCTCACATTAACATGTCAGCACAGGTCACTGGAGAACTTGTTATGCTTGCCAAATTACACACGCACAGCAGTGAAGCAGCAAAAATGAGAAAAGTATTCCCTTTGGCAGGTGTTCAGCAGTAATTTGCTGAAAATGTACCAAAAAAAAAGGCATTGAAATTCATTATTTAGCTTTGACAATGTCATGACCGCAAGGACCATCATCCCTTCCACTGGTGCAGGATAAAATATGGATCAATAACATTTACAGATATTGCTAAACCTCCTGTAGCTCAGATTTCTGTTATGAATAAATACTACCACCTTGTAAACCTTTGACAAACATGTATTTGGTTCCAGCATCCACACAAATATGTGAGTATGGCTTCCTCAAATCTACCCTCCTTACTCACTTACGTTCAGTCACAAACCTGAATATTTCACATGCAGGAGAAAATGCTGTGGAAATATTGAACAGGACAGATAACTGAATAGGCAATCACTTTCCATAGCTGCAGGAGGAACAAAAGAAAGAATGAACAGCTACCCATAATAAGATTAGGATCTCATAAAATGATTTTCACTTACGTATCTTCCAAATAACACACTCTTCAGCTTCTAGAAGTTGGGTCTTGCAGTAGAAAATATGCAATGCAAAAGCAACAGAATAACAACAAAGGGCAGTCAGCTTTGGGTAAATTTAGAAATCAAAATGGTTTGGGCTGAAGTAACCTTAAAGCTCATCTGGTTCCAACCCCCAGATTTCTTGTAGGCCCCTTCAGGTTTTGGAAGGCTGCTCAAAGGTCTCCCCTCAAATTTCCTCAAATTCTGCAAGTTGGAAAGATGTTACCCACACTGAAGGCATTCAGAGGTAAACATTCAATAATAAACAGGTTTTAAATGGCAAACATGGCTCCTGAACCATGTCTGAGTCACATCCAAAGCTGGAAACAAAGAAAATCTGCCTGCTTCACCAGAACTAGTTAGGAACAAAAGGAAATTTAGGCAGAATCTCTGTTGTAAACGATCTGGCACTAAAACAACAGCCAGTTATCTCCTGCCTGGCACAGAGGCACAGAAAAATCACTGCCCAGTCAGATGTCCTGAGGGATTTGACAGACAAGGTCTAATGGATACAGCCACAGCAATTTGCAGTGTGGCTGCCTCCTGCTATTTGCTTCCTTCTCTGCCAGAAGCTGCTGCTGGCACGGGAGGGGATGCAGAACCGGATTAGTACCCACACACCTTGGTTCCCCAGATTACTGCTAGAATAGGAGCTTAAGCCAGCAATTACAGCAGTTTGCACTGGAGCTGCTCAAGCTTCCAGAGCCTACCTGCCACACACCTGCTCATTACGGCAAGTCAAGAGGTGAGATCTGACTATCAAATTCTGGCAATTTATAGTGGGGCAATTTAACACCCTGAGCTCCCCACAGCCAAAGATTCTTCTTAAACTGCTGTATGTTCCAGATGACATTAATGTGCCACAGGGTGAACGCTGGCATCTGAAGGGTGGCCAACTATGTTTCGTTGTTTGTTTAGGAAGCAGTAACCTCAAGCAGAGGGTCAAGGTAGATAAAAGGAGAATACTAACCTCTTAAATCACCCCAGCATGAATCACCGGAGCTTGTGAGTCAAAGCCCTCATATATTTTTGCTAGAGTCACAATTCGTACTCAGAAAGCACAATTAAGATACATTAGTGTAACAAACAACTATATGTGAATAGAGCCACCCATATTATAGGAGAGCATCTTCTCTGCCTCTGCTAATAAGGTAAAATAGGTTTGCTTAAACATCTTTTCTTGAGATTCACAGTGCACTAGAATTACCCACTAGTGAAATAAAGATGCACAGCACAAATACGCCGACTTGTTACTCCACTTAAGTTTATTGCAGGTCTGTGCCCTCAAAGTCAAGCAGATGGGCTAAATCTTGGTAAAATTACAGGACAGCTGCAGAAAGACTGGACTTGCCTGCAGAAACTTCCATCTTATCATAAAATAATTTGGGTTAGAAGAGACCTTAAAGATCATCAGTTCCATTGCCCTTACCATGAGCAGTGACACTTTCCACTAGACCAGGTTGCCAAAATCTTCTAACAAAACTCCTGAAGTCTTATTTGGGAAATTTAAAACAGACTAGAACTTTGAAAATAAAGTGCAACCTTTTAAAAGTAGATTTATTCTTTACCATAGAAAAGCAAAATTAGGAGCTGCTTCACTGTCAGCCTTCATGATCACTATATTTCTTGTGGAGAAACTGCAGTTTCTATTAGAAAAATGACGATACAGGAAACCTAATGTGTTTATTTGAGAAAAATAACAGAATAATCTTTCCAGAAAACATATCATAGAATTATAGAATGGTTTGGATTTGAAGGCACCTTAAAGCTCATCCAGTTCCAATCCCCTGCCACAGGCAGGGACACCTTCCATCAGACCAGGTTGCTCCAAGCTCCATCCAACCTGGCC
>JBCJKH010018904.1:0-16409 GCA_039877255.1 Loriculus beryllinus | reverse complement strand
AAGGCTGCTATGAGGTCTCCATGCAGCCTTCTCTTCTCCAGGCTGAACAGCCCCAACTTTCTCAGCCTATCTTCATATGTCCCATTAGAGTGGTTTATTTAAATATTACTTAGGAAATCTTTTCCTGTAGAACCATTTCTACCTAATTACTCTACGTACCAACCAACCCCTCTGCAAATCTCTATGACATTATTTTATCTCTCTGTTTAGTGAAGCAAAGGCAGTCTCGCTTTCCAAAATAATGTAGATACAAAAGGGCCTGAAGGCTCTTGAGAGTCCAACTAACTTTTCTATAAAACTTCAACACTGAAGAGAAAGATTTTTTTTTTTTAAAATTCAAATCCTTAAAACTTATTTGCATTATTCTCAATACTTCACATAGCCAAATAAAATTTAAAGTTGAATACAAGTCGCCCTACCTCAATTTATCATCTTAGTTCAAAAAAATATTCTATCTCAACTTGCTTTATAATAATACAGGAAGAATCTAGAGGGAAGTGCACAAACTACAGTGATATTTGGTACTCTTAGTAAAAGCATAGGACATATTTGTCATGAGGTTAAATTCATATACCATGTAAAATTTTGCATAAGAGTTGGCACTTGACTTAGCAGATGGTACCACATCAAATTCATCTGCCTACAACTTATTCACCTGAAATTTATTGTCATTCAAATAAGTACCTATTTCAGATAGATTTTTAGACCTTCCCTACTTTAGACTTCTCCTCACTGGTTTAAATGCCGACAAAAGACTTGCAAGGAAGCTCTCAATTCACATTCAGATTTCTGATTTGAAACTCATCTTCAAAGCCAAATACTCTTCTTAATTTAAAAACATAATTGACTAACATTTCAAGCAATTTGGTTCAATAAAAAGCAAACTGTTTTCAGCAGGCCAAATTTTAGGAAAGTAATCTGCAATCAAAATAACAGCTTTAAAAATAGTATTGAAATGCTATTTACTTAAATAGTTGGAAATAACTTTTTTTTCCCCAAAGGCAACAAGGTCACTGACCTATTTGGCAACAAGAGTCTTAAGAGGCACTAGAAAAGTGACTTTCTTTGATTCCGTCAGAAGTATTTTTGACTTAAATAAAAATCTTAAGTATACAGTGAATATTTTTCACTAACATCTCATGAAAATCCTTCTTGATGTATACCTGAAATGCAGGTGGCTGAACAGACAAGTAATGAAATTAAGATTCAACAAGCATGAGAAATATGCCAATTTCAAATTATTAAAGCATGCCTTAGACAAGCAATGTTTTTTGATCAGCACTTGTACAGATGAATAGACAAATATACTTCCAGTTGCAGTGGAATTTTGTGCATGATCTGAGAAGAAATCAGTAACTAGAACATCTTCAGCAGATCTCTTTTTTGACTGCTAATAAAATTGAATTACAAAAAAAAAAAAAAAAAGTCAAATCATTGCCAACAGTGATTACTACAAAATTCAGTTATACCTTTAGTGACTTCGCCAGTTATAAATCTTTCTCAATCAACCTAAAAGAAGCATCAAGGCAACAACAAGTAATATTAACCAAGGTGTTGAACAAGGGTTAGTGTAATGGAAACTCTGATCTGGTGCTGGTGTCTGACTCTCTCTGCTAATTCTCCATTTTCCCAGGCAGTTTAATCCATGAAGCTACTATATTGCCCTGTAGCCTTTATCCTTGGGGTGACAGCTACAGTGTCCCGAAATGAACACAAAGGCATCAAAGAAGAGAGTAAGCGAAACTAAGGCTAGACTATGAGAAGAAAAACAGGGCAAAAGACGCTTGCAGGAGATACGATTAAAATGTTCTTTGGTATTTTTGGTATCATTTCAGAGTTGTATATATTTAGCATCACAATTCTGCCATAATGTTGGTGTATGACTTTCCATCCTCTGCCAATATCAATTACACAGTGGAAGAGAAAATTGTAATCTTAGAAAAGTTTGTGTACTTCAAGAGGAAATATTGTAATATAATTTTATCAAAATCATCAGATGATTGGACAAAATCTACTTACCAAACCTGAACACTTTCAGTGGTGCTTCATGTTTGTTTGCTATTCAAACCCAGTTGTTTTTCCTCCTAGTAACCAGATTCAAAAAACAACAGGCCCAAATTTATAATCTGGGCACCTAAATCATATTCTTACTATCTTAAATACAAATAAAATTCCTTAGATTGGTAAGATTTAAAACATCTTTCACATTCAGTGTGTACTTGTATCACCAGGGAGGGTTACAAAATCATCATTAACATGTATATTTAAACCCCTGTGTTTAATTTCCAATTTATATGATAATTCCTATTTATTTTTACAAAACAGTGGGTACCACTCTGTTCTCTGAAGAGCCTGACTTCTTGGTGCTGAAAAAGCAGCAAATTGAGAGAAACTTTCAGCATACTTTTTTCAGAATTTGTACTCTAATTTCTGTCAAGTCCCATATCAGCTGCTGCACTAAAAGTGGATTATTCTTCAAGTCACTGTCCTTGAAAAAGAAAATCAAGACTCTGAGACAGAGCCACTAGGCTTTTTTCTTACATTTGAACTGCCAAAATATCAGATACTGGGCATCCAGTTTGGGGAGCCTATAAAAAAATAAGCTTGCCTTATTTTTGTCACTTTTTCTGCCTACAACTGATTAAAGGGAGTGCATCTACTGAGTCAGACTCTTTCCAGCTAAAAGATGAAAAGCAAGAAACTAACTGGAAAATAGGAAATTCCAATTATATATGGAGTAGGTTTGTGAGGCTGGATGTTTTTTTCAGGTTTGTTTTTTTTTTTTTTTATTCTTTTTGCTGTAAGGGTGTGGCAGGTTGCTCAGATGGTCAATTTTTTTAATGCCTTGTCCATTTTGCTTTTATCTTCTACAGAATCTATACTGTGGATGTTATTCAGAAGATGTCCAGAAAGAAAATATCATGGCCACATTTTCTGAAAACTAGACAGATTCTTCTGAGAAATGTCAAGAGGACACTAGAGCCAACATATCAGCAGGAAATCAAAAGTTCATAGTGGTATCATTAAATTAAAGGAAACAATTTTCTTCACATAATGTAAGTTACCATCTAATTCCCATTGCTCTGCAAAGACTAGAAGAATATACAATAAGATATTTTCTAAAATATTCCAACTCATGATTCAAATGGAGATGTATTTAGGGGGAGCAAGAGAATGGTGAATCTCCATTCAGTAGCATAAAATATGTAAACAGGTGAAGGTCTGTGAGATTTAGCTACCTTTGAAATATCTTACTAGAGCTACTCTATGGGATGGTTATCAGTCATTGCATTTAAAAAAAGAGTCTCTGCAATTTACATTGAAATTGATATAATTAATGTTACACAAAGCAACATGTTCTAATATAAGTTTCTTTACTCTTTGTACATTCACCCATCTCTTTCATAAGTCTGGTTAACATCTTTAACATTATGCTCAATACTTGGCAGTTACAGAAAAAATGCCAAAATTAGGTCGTAGGATCATAGAATGGTTTGGGTTGGAAGCGACCCTGAAGATCATCTAGTTCTAGCCCCCCTGCCATGGGCAGAGAGACCCTCCACTAGATCAGCCTGCTCAAAGCCCCATCCAACCTGGCCTTGAACACTGCCAGGTTTGGGGCATCCACAGCTTCTCTGCAGAACCCGAACCAGTGCCTCACCACTCACTAATAGTGAGGAATTTTTTTCCTAAGAGCTAATCTAAATCTCACTTTTTTCAGTTTAAAGCTCTGTTTATGGCAGTTCTCTGAAAGAATATACAAATATTTGGTTCCTGGACCTTAGCTTTATCACTCAATAGATGCTGAATTCCTTTATCAAATAATTAAGGTGGGAAAAGACCTTTAAAACCATTAAGTACAACCGTAAACCTAGCACTGCCAAGTCCATCACTAAACCATGCTCTGAAGTGCCTGCCACATCTACACACCTTTTAAATACTTCCAGGGATAGTGACTCAACCACTCCCCTGGGCAGCCTGTTCCAGCACTTCAGAACCTTAGCTGGTAAAGAATTTTTTCCTGAAATCCAATCTCAACCTCCTCTGGCACAACTTGAAGCTGTTTCCTCTCGTCCTATTATTTGTTACTTGGGAATGATACTTGCTATAACCTCCTTTCAGGTGTTTCACTTCATATTTTCCTTTGCAAAGTGACGCTTTCTATACCTATTACTTATCAACAGCCTCCTTAATTTTCTTGGACAATGAAATAAAAATAGTAAAATTCTTGCCATCATCCTTCTCTAAGTAATGTCCAAGGCTAGATGGAAGGCTAGGGTTCAGATCTCCTTATTGCCTAAGCTTCTGGAAAGTAACAACAGCCTGATCTAGTTACATAAATGCTGTACTAGAATCCACTCAACTCACCCCGCAAATCAGCATGATATTGACATCCATATCTCACAATAATTCAAGATGCTCTTCCTTATTAGAACATAGGTAGATTCACAGGACACAGAAATGTATTTCTTAGACTCTCAATTGTAGTGGGATTGTAACGATTTGAGATCAGGGGTTTTACAGGTTTTTTTCCCCATTTTTATCTCTGAGACAACCAAGAAGGAGATACATGTAGTACTTCTGCTATCACAATAAACTATATGCTACATATATGATTTGGATTTGTAGCAACGCTGTTGCCTTTATGATTTTTTTTTTTTAATTATATCCCCAAAGTCTTTAAAGTGTGGATCTACTGTTTGATGCAAGTTTCAGACATAATTCAGGTTCCTTACCTTGAAAAAACACACCAAGAGATAAATAGTACCTTAGCTAAAGATCAGCATACTAATTCAGTTTCTGAATGGAGCTATCTCAAAATATATTAGTACTCTTATTACATTCTAAACCACTGCCTTGCCACTAGAATTTTCTCAATGACACTGCTATTTTTAGTACAAAGTTCCTTTCTGTAGCTGTATCAACTTTTAAATGCAGAAGATCATGGAAAAAATTGCAGGCTTCTCCTTGCAGCCAAACCTCTTTTAGGCCATAAATAATGACAGAACCAATTCTGAATAGAAACTCATAAAAAATCAATTAAACAAAGCAACAAAGCTACTTTGAGAAGCACTTGCATGTTTTTGAGCTTAATTTTTCCACTGAGCTGTGGTAGGATTTCACTTTGAGGAATAACCCAATCACAGATACTGTTGAACAAACCCCCCAGATTTCTAAATATCATATCAAGTAAGCCAAAATCGTGCCATTCATCTTTGAAAACTTTTCTCCTAACTGAACTGTGGTGAATTCAAACCTGCCCATGAACTTAATGATCACTATCTCCAGGAAAATGAGTATCTGTCTTTTAGGAAAGACTTATTTTACCACAGAAGAAAACTGTAAGAAAAGTAGCCAACAAGTACAAAAATAAATGCTAGCAAAACTAGGTAACATATTTTTTCTTCCTTTCTTTTATACAAGCAAACAAAAAGAAAACTCTTAGAACCAAGGCAAAATTATTTTTTCCACATGAAACAATTAAATATTTAAAATCACCTGACTTTCAAATATTAAACTCAGGTTACCATAAACAAATAGTTATACAAACATAAACAAATATATAAACCATAAACAAATAGTTATAATGCCTGGCTGTATTCAACTCCAATTCAGTGTTTTAGATTTCATGTAGGGAAATTTTAGGATGCTTAAGATACATTAAAGTATTTTGCCAAACAAATGATAAATGGTGGTTTTATGTAGGGATTCCTTAAGAAGCTGTAAAAGTGCTACGGAAAAAGGTATCTGATACTATGAAAGGACACTGTATTGACAAAGCATTGCCATCAGAATAAACACAAGAGGGAGGAAAATACTTACAGATTTTTTATGTCTACTGCTCCTCGGAATGCTTTCCTTGGTATTGCTTGAATCTGATTTTCACTGAGATCACTAAGGAAAAAAAGTATTAAAATAAACTAAAAATCTGCCACATATATTACTTTATGTGTAAAGCAAAAAGAACATATAAGAAAATAGTATCTGCAATTACAGTTTAGTCAATGTTTCCAATGAAGCTTATTTTATTACCTCAACTGATTTGCAGTTGATGAAAAAGCAGCAGCAATAATAGTCCAATTATTTTACAAAACAAAAAATATATATGGCAAACTAAAAGCAGAACCATTACGTAATTTAACAATGAAGGTCAAAGTGATTTAATTTCTGACTGATTTCACTTTTCAACCCATTTGAAACCCACAACATCAAAAGTTTGATTGTACGTTCAGTTTCATGCAAGGAAGACTGAAAACCAGCAAAAAGAACAAGTAGGAAGCTGTCGAGAAAAAGTTATCAAGCTGTGTAATGTCTATGACCAATATATTTCTGAATCTTTTTTCAGAGTGGGAACCACCATATATTTTAAAAGAAGGTATTAAAAACCAGACTGCAGCAAATCTAACGCTCTTCCCCAAAATCCCTGCATGAACAGCTGTACCACAGTACCTGAAACTAACATCTTTTCCAAAAGAGAAATGTTATTAAACTTCTTATTCAGTAATAATTTTTGCTATCAGTATAAGAAAACAGGAGATGTGGTTTTAAGGTTTCACTTCTGGCAATTTCCTACAAACACATCTACCACACAAATGGTTTCCATATGCCTGAAGGCCTTCAAAGGGGCCTATCTACCTTGGTGTCTTAAAGTTATGGAATCAGACCTTCTTTTGGAATCCTCTAGAGATGCATCTGTGTATGGACAATAAGACGAACACAAGACATTATTTGAAGTGGCTTGCTTGAGCATCTGAATAAAATTCAGAAAAAATCAGATGCCTACAGGCAGTCTCTATACTAGGATTTTCAGCCTGTTAAGCAGTTTTGTCATGGTAACTGGATTTCATTTTTTTAAAACCAAATCAGGAGCTTCACCCTGAAAGCACATCAAATATAATCCAACATCCTAACAGGAGAAGCAAAGTTTTGCAATGCCTTGCATTTTAGAGACATCTTTAGAAGACCTTTTTGGAGACAGCTTTTAGGAGAAACATTGCAAAATAGTGCCTAGAAATAAGAGACATAGCTCAGATGAAGTGAATAAGCAAGAATCATTTAGTTTATTAGACATGAACAGTCATGCTTTTGACATATTCTTTCCCTAAAGAGCATGAGCTCCTATTTCCAGTTATTATTTCACTCCTGAAAATCTTTCAGATTTATGAACTTACAGTGAGGACTTTCTAAAACCCCAGGCTGCCCAACTTTAACAGAATTTATATCAATATAATTCTTTTGAAAATAATTCTACATACATTGACAGCAACTTTGTTTTATCCAATTAGTTGTTAATTTATGGAAAATCATACTCTATTTACTATATCTTTTATAGTTCACGCATATAACTATACTGCCCTATCTTGCAAAATATATTTAAAAGTAGACCCAATTTTACCATTATTAACTGTGTGTGAAAAAAGAGAATCTGTGAACCATGATTTAATTTTCAAGCCACCTAAGTAGTCCTGAAATGGGATATGACTGCACAGCTCTGACAATAAATTCAATGGCAAAGAATGAAAAAGCAGCCTTCAGCATTTGTTACGGCAGCATGATTTAACAGCCTACTTCCTTTAAAAGAAAACTCATTGTATGTATAAACAGCAAATATCTATATTTATACTTCTGTTTAATTGATTAACATATTTTAACTATAAAAAATTGTGCATAAAGCGGTTAGGTTAGGTTAGCAGTAGTGGTTTATATCATGATCAATGAGTAGTTTATAATACAGATATATGTATATAACTATGTAAACCACTGCCATACTAATAAATATATACTGCAAGAGGTAATGGGTAATGGTGCATTACGTTTCTTATGACAGTTACTACAGTATAATCATTCACCATTTTTTATAATTAAAAAAGTGGAAGATGAACAGCAGTGAGATACTGTAAATTGTTTTTATAAATCTAATTAAAAATATCAGCGGTCAAAATCTCTCTTTCCTTGACTAAATGCAAATCTTAGCAAAAATGCAAGGACTTACAAATAACAGCTATTGAGCAAGGTTCCTCAATAAAAAATACACTGACATTGTGTGTGTGAGGATGTATGTCTGTGTGTATGCACATGTAAAAGACAGTAGACTTACTAATTGCATGCTACATTTACCGCTGGATCCACACAGTCAGCACCACTGCCACGCAGCAGAAGCTCATGTACTCTGAAGTAGTGTTCACTGTTAATTTTAGCACATTTGAAATGCAAAATAGTTGATTGCAAAAGTTCCCAAACTTGCTGTGCAAGAACGCACTGTTTAATACATCCCTCTAAACGCTGACCCTTTAAAAGCAGAGCCTATGCTAGGTTAGCAAATGTCATTTCCTGAGAGAAATTTTTGCAATTGCCGATTTGCAAAACTTCTCAGATCTGTTTATGTAACAAAAGTGTAAGTTATTAACTCATTTTTTCACTGCAAAATTCTACCTCTCTCAAAAATATGATTTTCAACATACAATTTATGCCTACTTATAATATTAGGAAAAAGGTTTTAGTAATTATTTATTGATTGCTTCAAGTTTTCATCTGCTCAGAAAAAAAAGGTTTCCTTACAAAAACCTGTGGGGCTTAAAAAAACATTCACATTTTTCTTGCACAAATTACACCTACATTTCACACTGCACATCTAGGACTGCTGTGTGGTCTTTTTTTTTTATGATGTTTTAACTCATTCTACTGCAATTCTTAGATTGCTCACAAAAAAGAAAGTCACAAGCAGCACCAGATGCACTGTGACCTTCTGGGGAAATAGAGCAAAAATCTGTTTCTTAGACAAACCCAGGCAATTTTACAGGCCACTACGTTACATTGATTTAACTCTGGAGTTTATATTCTGCAGTGAAGAAACCTTTTCAGCCTTATGGTAGTTGTTTTCCTGCACTGATAATTATGTGAACCTCATCTTCCATTTCAAAAAGAGATAGCATTTGAATACTTTACAGTGGCACTTGGTACAACTAAAATGAAAGAGGCATTATAAGTATTTCAATAAAATTTAAGCCTTAAACCTCAGAACATCCTACTTTTACAAGAACAAATATATATTTTTGAAAAAAAAGTCATGAACCTGCTTCACATATGAAGCCAGCAATCTGACCAAGATACTTTCATTGGAACAAATTATTCTCTATTATTATTACATCCCAATATGTTGCATCAAAATCCAGCACACCTCTGGAACAGCAGAATTGATTAAAAAATGTTTTGTATGGTTTAGTAAAAATTTTGATGAATTAATCCTCATGAAGATTCTAGTTATCCTACAGGCCCCTTTCAACTAAATTGTTCTCGATTCTATTATAGCATTCCTAGAAAGATACATTCCAAATTCTTCATTCTGGAATACCTTAGACATTGACTCTTTAAAAAATTTCCTTTGTGCAACTTTGTGGGCTTCATTTTGTTCCCTGGCCAGCAGAGCACCTTCAACCGCCCAGCCTTCAACGCATCTCCCCATTCATACATTACCAAAGCAGTGCTCTGGACCTGAACTGCCACATGTAATTTCACCATCTTTTAATGTAAAATGTCCTCAAACAGAGCTCTAGGGCTCATTTAATCAAGGCAAAAGGTGGCATAGTAATATTTGGGTTAAATAGTGGATTTGCACACAAAAAGCCATCTGGGCAAGTTAGGCTAGCAGCAGCTGAAAAAGGCTCTTTTCAGAGAAGGAAGGGAAGAGCACCTGTGCTGCTGTAGATGTGACTGTACCATCCAGTTTACAGTGGTTTGTTTCAGATTTATTTAAGTCATATGTATGTCAAGCAATCTTCTGAGTTTTAATACTCTGGCCGCGACCCCATTTTCTCAAAAGCAAAGGAAGAAAACCAAATCCATATGTCAAACAAAGCTGAATCCCACTTTAAATGAAGATACACTAAGGAGAATGCACAAAGAATTCTTATTTTTTGCCCAACTACAGTGATTTTTTTGAAAGCTTGCATAATAAATTTTCTCCACAGAAGATGAGGTGTGTATTTCTAACTCAGAGACTATGCTGTACCTAAATGACTTTTTTTTTTTTAATTAACACAGTCCATCAAGTATTCAAATGCAGCAATAAAACCAGAGAAATACTATAACCTTTCTAAGATCTGTGATCAAGTAAATCCTGCAATCATTGTGCTAACATAGAATTTCTTTTTAAACAAACTGCGTCAAAGCAACGTATCTTGATAATCACATATGTTTCAACTTTTAAACCGATTTCCAAAGTTTAGTGACTTAATTCCAATGACAGTAGACAGTAGAACTTGTCTAATTTGAAATTATGCCTAAAATAATATGATTTCTGTGTTTCAAAAACCAATGAAAGAGGGAAAAAAGAAAAGCAACAACACCCCCAAAATAAATCTAACCTTTCACACCACCCTCCACTACTCTAAATCGGCTTCATTTTATGTATACTCAGTTAATTATTCTTTTTTATTCTGAATTATATTAGTAATTATAATGCATTAGGCTTTATAGAAATAGGAGAAAGACCTCACCAAAGCCTTGCTTGCATCCTTCCTAAGAAGAGGATGGAAATGGTACATTTCTATTTATCATATTTACTGGTTAGCAGATACAAGTATATCAGGAAAAAAACTCTAACCTAGAATCCTGCTAATACCTGATATTCATACCAATAGAAGAGAATAACCTGTTCCCTCAGAAAACCTCAAAAACCTAGATACGCTGTTGCTTTTTTATCTGAGGATAAAGCCCTCATATAACCTGATATTAATACACCTGATAGTGTTTCAGCTCTTAAAAAATGCAGACAGTACTGCATTGCAGCTATTTTATTACTGACCATATATTTCCTAGTTGAATACCCCATTTACCCTAAAAGGAGTGCTAAATTTTTAATTATATAAATTGAAACACCACATATAATATCTATATCATAAGCTGTTAAGGCTGTTTCACAGTTTTGTGTGACTAAACCCATTGTTCATTCTGAAACAATAAATCTTTTGAAGATGGCAAACCAGCTTGTAAATTTAATTACTTGTAATTTTATTTTCCTCTATGGTTTAACCTCCCCTTGTGTCTGACCAGTGGTATCATAAATCTATACTGCCATTCTCTACTTTGTAAAATACTGAGTACTGGGAATGAGTAATGTGTCCTGATTTTTAAAGGAAAAGGCAGAAATATTGAGTCAAACTATTGAGTACTTACCAGTTTATTTATACTGGTTCATAAAAATAGCTCAGAAGTTGGCTATTCCATGATCAGCATCCTTAATAACCATTTAAATATATCTGACATGAATAAAGTAACCCTTTCTTAGTATGTGTCTCTTACTGCAAAACAATAGTTTTAACACTAATTAACTATATTCTGCATGAAATCCCTGATGCCCATACAAGGTGTCAAGGTACCACAGATAATAAGACTACAGGGCATTCAAAGAAATAAACAGAAAGAGATTTTTTTCAAATTATTTGACTAAAAAAACAAATACATTCACTTGGACATGAGGATTTTCACTTGGAATGCAAAGGTGCTGAAAAACCCATATACGTATTTTAGAATAGAATACGACAGTTCAGTTGGAAAGAACCTACAATGATTATCTAATCAAATCAGGTGATTTTGTGGAACAAGTAACAGCTTATTTTTATGAACATGCATATCAATTAGATATTTATCCCTAAATGATGCAACTAAATAAACTATTCATTTATGAATATAAACCGGTCCTCTCCTTTTGAGATGTTTTCACTATGATTTGCTTTTTCTTCAGTACTATTCAGGGTTCCTACAACATATCTTCACACCTTAAAAAGTACAGAAATTTAGATGGCAGTGACAATCACAGAAGCACAGAATGATTCATAGAAATCATAGAAGACAGACACTACTTGTTCACCAGGGAGCTGTGAGAGACTGTGAAATGTGCTCCAGCACAGGCCACTCACTGGATTCTAGACTTCATTAAGATGTCTATGAGGTCTTGCATGGCCTGAGACACCTCTCCATCCACAGTCACCTTAATGAGGCATGCCATCTAAAACCTCAAGCCTATTTCAGAAAAAGACCCAGGTTTGCAAAAGCTATTATTTATTCCCCTGGCTTTGATATTACAGAACAGTATGGAACAGCAGGATGATGTTACAGAAAATTAAGTCATCCGCCTCACTGGGAGGCGCTGAAAACACCAGACTTAAAACCTGAGCTCCTGGAAGGTGAAAATGTGCTATAACATGACAGTGTAAGAGAAGTGAGCCAAAGCCCCAGGTTTCAACCGTGTCTTGATACGTTTTAAGAGAAGGATGGAAAGAGATAATTTCATGCTATCATTAGTGCTGGCAGCTGCTTCTGTTTGCAAAAGCTGTTGTAACAATGGGCTTTCCAATACAAAGAAGACAGACTGAAATGGCAAAAAGGTTTGGTTTTTTTTTGTGTTTTGCTGGATCTCTGATTTGGATTTCACTCTTAAAATGATGCTTTTACACTTTCTAAGTTTGAATAATAAATATGTAATTCTACTTTGTATTAGGTGGTTTGCATTACCATGTAAAACTTTTGATCTGATTTTTTTTACTGCTTGTGAACATTTATCATCACCCAACCATTCTCTCAAATTGGTAAGTTCCAGTATGATGAGGAATTTAATCTAAGACCTTTTCGGAATGTTACATTGGCACACTTTGGCAACCACTAGTTTTATTGTGGATAAGGTATGTAAGCATGAAAACTGTTTTCAGAAGTACATAACAAGAATCAAAACAAAGTACAAAGCCTTCAAGAATACAGATGCTACTGAACTATTACATTATGGTGTAAATCCAGGGAGAGTATGCTGGAGAGCCAGTTCCTCTAAAATGAATAGCTCAGGTGAATGGAAACTATTGAAGAATTTGGAATTACATCACGGTAGAAATATATTATAGCATGAGCTTACTAAACAAACATAAATGTTTTAATCTATATAACACAACAGGCTTTTATTCCATGTTCAGCAAATATATTAATATATACAAATGAGTAAGTACTTTTACCATCAGTCAAATGAGGCTTATCCGGCTAATTGTTACAATAGTGACATATGTTTAGGTTTACATACAACAAGATACAGTACTACATTACTTATTTATGAAGATAATCTTATACCCAAATGGATTCTGGGTCCTTTTAGCACAGCACAGAATTTTGGGAGGTCTGTGGATCAACTATGACAGAATAAGAAAATGTTTAAAAAAAATAAAATTAACAATTCAATTTAAACTCTTAAAAGTTTCAGTTCTGAAAAACAAAAACAACCCCCCGAAAAAGTTCAAACAAACCCAACCCTGATGACCCAAGATGAAGACCTCTGCTGTACCTGCTGTACCATTATTCTCTGACTATTAAATACACAATTTAGCTTCTTATTAATTTCAGGATTAGTTTTTGTTGTGGGTTTTTTTTTTTTCCTGTTCTTCAGTAAAACATCCAATGCAGCTATTCCTCTTGATAATACAAAGAGTCAAATACTACCAGCAGTAGCCAATGTCTCTAAGCATATATTTATCTTCTTGTGAAGATCAAAAAATACGACTTATAAATTCTAGCATTAGTTCTTTAAATCAATATTGCCGGTTATATCGTGATTCTACCAGCTACCCATAAAAGGAATAAAATTTCATGTCTGAGAAAGGCACTATTAACCTACTTTTACAGATGGAGAAACCAAAGTAGTATGTATCAGTACCATGCTGAGAAGCACAAGCAGATGACAGAAATTTAGATCACAGAACTGTGGATTCTCCCTACACCACTAGTTTTCACTTGCTCTGTTGACTCCTGAGAGATTCAAGTCCTGTACACAGTAGACACATAATCTATTCTCATGCTAAAGCAAGACCACTCCCTATGCCACGGTGTGCTGCGTGGCCCAAGTGAATATTTAGTCATTCACAACATAAGGCAATCACTACAATATGGACAGAATTGCGTGAGTCACAGCAATTGCTACGGTAAGGAATGAATCTTCCTCTTCTCTAAGTATATTCAGATTTAATTTCCCTGCTCACTTTCATCCCTCACTTTTTAAATTATACCACTTTTAATGATATCACTGAAGATTTTTGCATTCTTAATGCTTCATGTTTTTAAAATGCTATCCATTTACAAATCTGTAATTGAAATAAAACTTGCTATTATACCTTTTGGTATATTATTTCAGCAGCACATATTTGGTGTTATTTCAGCAGCACATATTTTTATCCATTTTATCTATTCATTTATTAAAGCAGAGGTGGAGATCATTCCTACATACAGTATAGAACATAAACAGCAAAAGAGAAAAACTACCATACTACATAACAGAAGTACTGGTAGCCTGATAATCTTCCGAGTCTCTTCAACTTTAAGATTTCATATGTGACGTCAAAAATTTAAATGGTGACAATTAATGCTAATCTCTTTTTGCTAGAGAAACAGCTTGACTCCTCACATCCATTATGATATCGACTTGTTTATGATTTCGGGTATCAGTAATTGGTAATTTCTGCAGAATGACAATAGAATACAGTGCAACTACCGGGCCTTCTTACTTTTTAAAATTATTACATTTTGGGTTTGTAATAAGTCAAACTCTCCAGTCTCAGTCTTGGCATAAAAGTTAATCTATGGGCTGCAAAATCAATTCTACTCTACAATGTCTCCAAAAGTGCACTTAAATCAATTTGTATACTCTGGTACCATTTGAAAATAACTGCTTAAGATGACTCACCATTTATTCTTTATTGTGCTAGAGTGTCATAGTGTAGCAAATGCTAATTCTGAAATAAAATAGGAGTATTAGGACCACACATATATTTTAGTGGAGTCTCAGAAATCATTTTTGAAAGGAAAGCAGCCTTTGTTAGTCTGTTCCACTAAATTAATATCTAATTCTCTTTTGCTTAGGACTACCAAAAAAAAAAAAAAAACCCAAAGGAAATAATTATACGTTGTAGCTCCTAAATAGGAAAGGACCACCCACAATTTCAAAGAGAGAGAAGTGCAATAGTATTTCAAATTTGGCTTCAATGTAATCCTTTTGTTAGAAGAAGATCCTTGAAAGAAAAACTTGAAGTTCTTAAGATCACCCCACTCTCCCCACAAAGAAAAGCTCGCTAAGTCTTTACACCTAATGTGTCTCAAACTGGTCAAGATGAAGAAGGTATTGAATGACATTTACTGACTGCTGCTTGTTATTCATTTCCAATAGCAGTACCGTTCCCCTAACAATGCCTGAAGATATCAGCACAGCTGTGAACTGCATGGGTATCACTGACCTACAACCCAAGCTTGGAGTTTGCAAAGTGGGAGAAGACTTTTGACCATACGTGTATCTTGCATTTAATGTTTAAAACATCATAATGTAGTCCAGTCAATAACTTGCAAAGCATATATGGGTTTTGTTCATGCTTTTTCCCTTCCCTTAACCGTGTTGGTCTTGAAGGCAAAATAGAAAATTACTTTAACCTTTATGTGTTATTATTTCATACAAGGCCACAAAAGAACATTCTTTTGTAAGGAAAGAGTGAAAATTCTGCTATTTTAATACCATCAGTTTCTGGATAGGCTATGTGGGTGATTAATTTTTAATCAATTATTACACTTGATAGACTTGAAAATGCACTACAAGTTAAGAACTTAAGGATAAAGCAAGATGCTGCCAGATAACTTTCACTTCTGGTACGTTACACACTCAACATATGCATGGCTGAAACATCCATTTGGCTTGGTTGGGGGATCCGTTCACATTAAGAATAGATGAGATGGCATACTTACTTAATTTTCCAAAAGACCTCTTCAACAGTGTCTGAAAAATCTATCGCTACTTTTCTCTCTAACAAAACTTAATTTTTAGCAGGAGTTTGCAGCTGTCAACATAACTTTAATATTTAATATTGTTTCACCTGCTTTGGCATTGAAACCATAAGCACTTTTAGGAACTGACTGAAAGGTTGTCTGGTATGTTGTCTAGTTTTACTGCACAGTCTATAACCCTGTATATTCTCTTCTGAAATATCACTCAGCAAACCGTGGCAATTTCTCTCTTTGCTCAAAACAGAGTAGAGCGAGTTCCTGATCCAGCCCCATTATGCATACCTGCTGCTCCAATACAGGCAAGTAATAATTACACCCCTGGTAGCAGACATTTCTCATCAAGTACAGCTACAAACTGTTAGTCCAATAATAAGCCAAGTACTCCAAGTGTTTCCTAACAGTAAAACTAAGCTTGAACAGTTTGTCAAGGGACAGGCAAAATTTGGAGAGTAAACTAGAAATGATCTTACAGATCATTAAAGCTGAATGGCACTGTGCTCAGTCTTCCTTTACTTGAGTCGAATGATGCAATTTGGGGATTGTCTCTTGAGATAGGCTGATTGCTTAACAAGGCAGATTTATTGTACAGTCTTAGCTTTATACAATAC